>CAOLHI010003888.1:0-147824 GCA_948474755.1 Ctenosaura bakeri | reverse complement strand
CCCCCTATGCACACCCCATGGCTTTACATCTCACCCCCATCTCTGTCCTGTGGCTTCATCCACAATTTTTTTACATGGTACCAATAAAGTATCCCATATTTGAAAGGCTTAGAACCAGAAGTGTTTTGAATTTTGATTTTTTGGGGGTGGGGTTGGAATATCTTTATGTGGACATACAGTCCTCTCTCCACATCTGCAGATTTGAGCTTCGTGAACTTGATTATTTGTGAGGTGCCTGCGTCCCCCCCCGTCCTCCTCCCGTTCCCTTGCTTTTTGCCATGCACAGAGGAGGGCAGGCACACCTGGGCAAAAGACAAGAGAATGGGGGGGGTCACATGCACACCTTCTTTCTCCCCTCCGGAACTGTCCCTCCTGTTCCCTTGCCTTTTCCTAGCACGGCATGGAGACGGAAGACTCATATGCCAGAGCAGAAGGCAAGAGAAAGGGAGTGGGAGTAAATTATATATGGCTTTTCACTTTGTGAGGGTTCTACACCCCAAACCCTCGTGAAAGTGGAAGGGCCACTGTGCATAAAATACTGTATAGAAGATCGCTGGGGAGGCTATGCACGAATAGGAGCACCCCAGCAGCCACTTTGCAGTGAGCACTGCTCTTGGATTCCCACCATTTTACAGATCCTAGCATCTCTCTAGCTTCGCTTCACGTTTGTTTGTTTTGTGATTCTTAATGATTAAATGAAAGGTTAGCAGATTTTCATTATCCTCTGTTCTCCACTGTTTGGAAAGTCTTGTTGTTTTGTGCCTTCAAGACATTTCCAACTTAGGCCAACTTTGTTATGGGGCTCTCACAGCATGCTTTCTTCAAAGCAGTTTTGCCCTAGCTTTCCTCTGAGGCTGAGAGAGAGTGGGACTTATCCAAAGTGGACTTCCATGGGCGAATGGGGATTTGAAGCCTGGTCTTGCCCAGTCCTAACTGAGCACTCAAATCATTCAAGGTTAAGCATCCCATATACAAAATTCTTGGGAGCTGAAGTGTTTATAGTTTTGGATTTTGGAATATTTGCGTATACATAATGGGATTACATACTGTTCTTTGATGTAGGGGCTGCTCTTTCATCAGTTTTTCTCCTCTTCAGCCTGGCGGGAACATGAGGGAATTCCAGAAGCTTTATTGGAAGTGCGCACGCATGCTGCCTGCAGAATTCCTTAGTCAGCTTGGCACCTTTTTCTTTTCCTCTCAGCTCATTTTGGACCACATGCACATGTGCTGCTTGCTCCAGGTGAACTGAGAGACTTAGCAAATAGCATGCACTGTCCCAACTGAGCCTCCGGAATTCCCTCATGTCCCCTACAGGATGAAGACCTGATTCTGCTTTTCAAAAATTGTGGATTTTGGAGCATTTTCAGATTTTGGGTTTTTCAGATAAGGGATACTCAACCTGTTCTGGCTTTTGGTGACACAGTATTGCCTGCAGTCCTTTGTCCAGTACTCCAACCACTAGACCACGCTAGTATATGACAAGATGTATTCAGAGAGGGGTTGGCATTGAGGATGAGAGAGTGTGACTTGGCAAAACTCAACCGGGGGGATGGTTTCTAGAGCAGAATAGAGGGGATTCAAACCTTTGTCTCCAGAGTCATAATCCAAATCATTACCCTGTGCTTGCACTGTTTGGACCTTTTGTTTGTTTTATCAGGAGACTGTGCCAAGTACCTAGAGAATGACTAAGCCCCAAACCTTTTTTTTTATTAGAGCCAGGTTTAATAGCTTTTCCTCTACCATACTGGATGGCTGTTTCTCAAGTGCTCCTTTTAAGGCAGGGTTGGGCAAACTGCCCCCTCAAGAGCCTTTTTTCTCTTTTTTTGGTCGTCTCTTGATTTTTGTGTTTCTTAAAAATCTCCTGGGGTTTAAAAAATGTTCACCTTCGAGGTGGCAGCTACGGCATTCCTGGTCGTTCATCTCTAAAATCCTCAATCTCTCTCTCTCTCTTTTTGCTGCAAGCCCCCTTCTTCTGCCTTTTAGGTGACTGTGGCACTCCATAGAGATCTCAGAGACAAACAGGCACTACATCCGCCACCTCAAAATGGAAAGTTGGTGGTGAAAAGTCTAGGTTTCTGGAGGTTTTCAGATTTCCAGATAAGGGAGGCTCAACCTGTATGTATTTATGTACAACTTTGGCTTATTTGCCTATGGACCAGTGTCAGTCCTCAGGCTGTTGGCTTCCAGTCTGCAGGGCGTTTCCAGGAGAGAAAGAAACTTGAATAGCCAGAGGACACAAATTTAGTTCTGGTCCATGTTGCAGGGAAAAAGAGGCACCCTCCCCCGCCCCCCCAATATTAGCTTGAGAAGCACTGTTCTAGCTGGTAGCAATCAGGACTGGTTCTTAAGATGCTTCTAGTAGCCCTCTCAACCACGTTCCGCTTTCTCCCCATCTTCAACTGTAGGCAAATGCACTGCTGATCCGGGAAGTGGACGTCGAAAAAGTCTGCACCTTTGAGCAGCCCTACGTAAGTGCAATTAAAACGTTGTGGAATGACCCAGGAATCCAGGAGTGTTACGACCGGCGGCGAGAATACCAACTCTCCGACTCGGCTAAATAGTAAGCAGAGGTGGCATCTGCATCCAGGTTACTGGATACAGGCTTGCTGCCCCCCCACCATCCTTTAAAAAAAAGACATTGTAGTGGGAGGGAAGGCTTCTGAGGAAAGAATGGAAATATTGCTCAATTTTCTAAATGTGGCTGTTGAACTTTCTTGAGGCACATTATGGGATGGGTAGTTATCCTTATTTATAGGTATACCCAGAACTACCTTGAGGCACATGGGACCATTATAGATGTCACTTCATGTGCTCTCCACTGCCTTTCTGTTTCTAGCTGTCTTGAACCCACTGATGTACTAAGTTAATAAACCCTTCCTTTTATATCTTGCTCTTGCTGAACTTTCAGAATGGCTGTGCTACGAGGTGAACCTTTAAACTCGGAGAGGCATAGAGAAGTAACCAATCTCTTTTCTAACTGTCCTCCCCCGCTTTGGAGGAAGGTAGCCTGGTATTGTTAGTAGATTCTTGTGGTAAACTGCTCTAGCTGTTAGTCTTCGGCCAGGGGCAGGGAACTTGTGACCTTCCAGATGTGGACTGGAGCTCCCATCATCCCCACTGCTGGAGGACCACAAGGTTTCCCTGCCCGTGTGTGTTAGATTGTGAGGGAAGTGGGGAGAGAGAGACTGTGGAAATGGCTACATCAGGTTTTCAGGGCTGTAGAAGGGTCCCCGTCATCCTGAGAATAGCTGTGCTATTTGCATGGTTGAGAAATTTGCTTTGTTTTTGACAAGAACTTCACAAAATCTGCAAAATTTTTGTCACACACTTTATTGCATCTATATGCCACCATACTCCCAGAGTAGGACCTGGGGCGGCTTCCAGAACAGTTAAAAGTGTTTACAATAACATCTAAAAATAATTAAAAATCAACCATATAAAAACAATAAGGAATCTTTGAAGAAAAAAAAGTAGGAAGGAGCAACACATGCAGATTTATTGAGCCACAGGTCTTGTTTTATTGAAGGAACAAACCCTAGAAATCTTGGAGCAGTGCTTCTGTGTGAGAGCGGGCGCTCTGTGAAGTTTGTACTTTCTCTTTCTCCCCACTGTCCAGTGTCTAGCGGAAGTAGAGCCAGTTGCAAAATATTGGGGTCTGTTTTTCTTAAAAAAATCTGACTATTCTTAGGGCTGCAGTGCCTCCCACATCTGGCCAGCACACTCAAGCTGCCTTCATCTTTCCTTCCCCCTCCCCTCCTGCACGTGCCTTTTGCAGCTACCTTACTGATGTGGATCGTATCGCCACCCCAGGGTACCTCCCCACCCAACAAGACGTCCTGCGGGTCAGAGTTCCGACAACTGGGATCATAGAATACCCCTTTGACCTAGAGAACATTATCTTCAGGTAACGTCCACCAGAGAGGACGGAGGAAGGGGGAAACAGATGGGCTATGGGGGTGAACAAAGGGAAGGATGTACGTGCTTGGTCGTCTGTCATTCATACTCTGGATTACTTGCAGCAAATTGAAAGACTCTTTGGAGGGGAAAAAAATTGAGCAGGGGTTGAAAGAGAACACAAGATTTATTGGCTTTGGTTCAGGGACAACTGCTGTCGTGGTTTCACAAGCCATGATATTTTTGTGGTTTGTTTCCCAGTCAAATTGTATTTACAGGTATACCTCTGTTAACAAAGTAGATGTGCTCCTAGGTGTTATTTCTTTAGCAGAAATTCTGCTCCCAGAGGCAGCAATAATGTAGAAAAAATAGGGCCAGGCTCCTACATCATAAAAAGTAAACACAGGTTGATGTGGCCTCTCTGAAGCCAACCTTTTGTTGAACATCAACAGTGTGCACTTGTGAAATGAAACAAACAGGTCAGGTAGTTCTTGCATAAGTGAACAAAAATATTTGGAATGTTCAAGAGATCATTTGGACGGCTTTTTCCAAAATGCATCCAGCGCTAACTTTCCTTTTTGTTTTTGTGTGCCTCTAAGTCGTTTCTGGGTTATGGCGACCCTAAGGCCAATGTATCACAGGGTTTTCTGGGGGCTGAGAGTGTGTGATGTGCCCAGCGTCACCCAGTGGGTTTGTGTGGCTGAGTGGGGAATTGAACTCGGGTCTCCAAGATCGTAGTCCAATGCTCAAACTGCTATCGCACACTGGGTTTCAACTTTTTCTGGCCTCCATTTTACTGTCATTTCCATTCTGGTGGCCAAATTTTCAGATTTACACTTTTTTTAAAAATATACTGGGTGTAACTTGAGAAGCAAGTTTACCTGCTTTCCCCTTTCTCCCTGTTTTTCTGTTTGCATATGGTCAGCAGTGAATTCTGGGGGCAACTGCCATTTTCCTTGCCTGTTGGAGGCAGGCAGACACAGCTGTAGTAAAATCAGCTACAGTATGCTATTTTCCCAGCAGAAGTTTTATTGCATTGTTTACTTTAGTCAAATGGTTGCAACAGCCCTCCTGCTCCATCCTCTTGAAGCCCATGCTGCTATAATTTCAGCTAGACAGAGGATGAGGGGTAATGGAGTAGGTGGGCAGGTATATAAAAAAGAGCTTTCTTTGTTAGCTGAGCTGTACCTGTATTTAAAACAAGAGGTCTTAGGATGTAACTGAATAAACATGGAACACTCAATACCTGCCTTCTTCCCCCCTCCACACTTCAGAATGGTGGATGTTGGAGGTCAGAGGTCAGAACGGAGGAAATGGATACACTGCTTTGAAAACGTGACCTCCATCATGTTCTTAGTAGCCCTTAGCGAATACGACCAAGTCCTGGTGGAGTCCGATAATGAGGTAAGTGCACTTATCTGTGGCATGCAGTAGGGGTACGGGGACCCAGCATGGAAGTAACTCATTGTGATGAAGTTCTGGGGTGTGTGGCTATCTGAAGTGCGTGTGCATCCTAAAAACAGGTTGCTAGACAACCAGAATAGCCCCTCAGAAGAGAAATCCCACCCAATAGGATGTGAGAGGGGCTGGTGGTTGGGATTAAAAATGTTATATAAGGCCAAGTACCTAAAGTTATTTTGGATTTCTTTAGTGAGAACCAAGCAAGGAGCTAGGGAGCAGAGTCACTCAGTCAGCCAGAGAGTGTGGCCATGTTGGGAAGTCTAGTTCTCAGTGGAAGCCTAGTGAGAGGCAGAAGAGAGTGTGACCTAGATTGGGGGTTGAGCTTTTGGTGGGAGTTTAGCTGTTACATGATATTTGTACTTTACGTGAAAGTCTAAAGATATAATTGAACTGTCTAAAAAGTGCATTGAGGAAACATATTAACCTTAACTTGCATTTGAAGTCTAAAATGCTACTGTATTCTTATTGTTATCTCAATAAAGGTTACAGTTTGTTTTTGTAAATATTGACTCGGCTTGAGTTGTTCACAGTATATAAAGTAACACAGAAAACACGCTACCATAAAATTGTTAAGTGGTTCTAAATAAACATTAAAAAAATTCAGCCTTTTACACAGAGGTGGTGGAGGCAGAATTGTGTGGTAAAGACAGGGTGCCTTAATCATTTTGAGAACTACCATGTCAGTCTGAGAGAGGCAAGGGGCTGTCGCACTCATTTGAGTTCTTCTTTTGTAACATGGAGGTAACAGAATTAGGTTTCAGATGTAAGGCAGTGAGTGAGAAATTTAACCACTTCCTTTAAAAGGGCATTTTTATAGTAATTTTTCAGATTTCATCTCATTCTCTTACCACAGCTACAATGACAAGGCTGTGAATTACATCGTGGAGATAATGGCTGTGTATTATCTCTCCAAATGTTTTAACCATGGATGGAATTTACTTTTAAAATCTCTCCTTGCAACAAGCCCTGAAGGGGACATGAAGCCCCGTCATAAAAACCTGGTTTCCGAATGCGGAAACTGCCTTGTAAAATGTGCTGAGAGACCTTTTTCCTTTTTCTTTTTTTCTTTTTTTGTTTTTTGAAGAAATGGGTCAGGAATCCTTTTGGGACCTTTATTTTCTCCCTTAAAAGTATCAAGCTAGTTGATGTGTGTTTCCCACTCCAGTTGCCCTCCTTCTCCCTTAGAGTATTGGCTTTCTCCCCATAACTGCCAGATATAATCAGAAAAAAAGAGAAGTGCGGGAGGCAGCCTGTCAAATTTTGGGAAGTTTTCCATGATCAGAATCGGCCAGAGGTCTGCCTCTTCCTGTCCGCATAATCCAACAGTAGTCACTTTCATTCTGGGCAGCCACACTTTTCCCGTACTGATCTGTGAGAGTCATGACAGAACACTGGTTTAGCTCAGAATGCCCAAGCAGCTTGAAACTTGTGAATAGTCCACAGATGAAAGCACAAAGCTGAAAGTACAGTCAGCCTTTCACATTTGTGGGTTCAATTTTCATGGATTTGTTTGTGAATTTCTCTAACCCTTTCCCCTTCAAGTGCTTCTTTTCTGGGGGAACCTTCTCTCTCTTGGGCTCCAGTCAAACTACACAGTCCTTTAAAACCTCCTCTGGTTCTCCCCCTCCACCAGCCGCTGCCTAGCCAGCTTTGGAGGGATCACAATCTGATTTTTGAGCACCACAGACTATTTCCTGATGCCCCCCTACACCCAAGGAAGGAGATGGGCAAGAAGGGGAAATAGGGTTGCTCACCCCTCTTCTTCCTTGGGTTTCGGGGAGGCACTGGGTGATGGTTTGTGGTGCTGATAAATCAGGCTGTGATCCATCTTTAGTGGTAAGAACCTGATTTTGAAAGCCTTCCAGACATATGTGTTTGGGAAACATTTGATTTTGGGGAGCTGTGGAGAAGTGATATCGTCCTTCTCAGGATAGTTGTAAGAGCAGATTTGTTGCTCTTGACCCTCTATTGTCTGCACCCAATTCTTGAGCCAGCCCTGGCCCTCTTTTGCATGTCCTCACTCCTTTTATGTGTATATTCCATGCTCCTTTGGCCCACAAGACATAGAAACCCTCTTTTCTCTGACAGAATCGAATGGAGGAGAGCAAAGCCCTTTTCCGGACCATCATCACCTACCCCTGGTTCCAGAACTCCTCCGTCATCCTCTTCCTGAATAAGAAAGATCTGTTGGAAGACAAGATAATGTATTCTCACCTCGTGGATTATTTTCCAGAGTTTGATGGTAAGCAGCTGGTTTTGTTTTGCTTTTCCAGAGATTGGCAGTATAAACGCATTTGATGCAAGATAAAACCTTGATTCAGAAGTAGCTTGGGTACAAAATAGATAGGGCAGAAAGCCCCTTTTGCGCCATGTTGGCAGGCTGCAGGAGCTGTTCTCATCATCCTTAGAATGGGAGTGATTAGCTTATTGCCACTTTTCTCCCAGGATTCTCGGCTTTGAACTAAGTTCCAGGGCATTCTGGAAGGAAAACAGCAGTGTCTGGAGCAGCAGCACTATATGTTAAAGCTGTCCAGATAGGGTAAAGTGAGCAACTGCTGGTAGGAGGCCCCTGACTGGGGAAACAGCACCTGAGTGATTGTTGTTTCAAGCTAGCTGATGAAACCAGGCCTTTTGTTTCCTTTTTCCATTAAAATGGTGGCTGCCCTTAGATTCTTCCAGTTGTAACAGCTGTCGCTCTCCCGTCTCCTCTGTTTTCAGGCCCTCAGAGAGATGCTCAAGCAGCCCGGGAGTTCATCCTCAAGATGTTTGTGGATCTCAACCCCGACAGCGACAAAATTATCTACTCTCACTTCACATGTGCCACAGATACGGAGAACATCCGGTTTGTCTTTGCTGCCGTCAAGGACACGATCCTGCAGCTCAACTTGAAGGAATACAATCTAGTCTGACCTTGATTTTGCTGGCCCTCTGTTCCCCGCTCCCGTTTCCCTCTTCCCTTCTCTCCCCCTTTCCCCTGCCGAATCTCCTCGGGAGACTTTTTGTCGTGGAGAAAGTAAGACGAGAGAACCCCGTGAATATAAACAAAAATTGTACAGGAAAAAAAAAACCCACAATCCTAATTTTTAATGATGTAATGATTGCAAATTGTCTGATCTGTGGAGTGGCAAGGGTTTTTTGTTTTGGGGGTGTATGGTATATATATATATATATATATATATATATTTGCTCACTGTTATCTTGGAGTCTCACGTCTGCCCCACAAAATAATTCATTTTTTTTTAAAAAAAAAGAAAAGAAAAACAAATTTACTTTTTTTAAAAAAAATCAGTTTCCAACTGCAACGGGGGATGCGTTAGACTTTTCCTCCTCCTCTCGACACCTTCGTCATGTCCTGCTTTCTTGCCCAAAGTCAAGATTGCTTTCTCTCGGACTCATGTGTTGCATTAGCCTGTCCTCACTTTCCCCGTTTTGGTTCCAACAGCAGATGGGAAGCCCAGTCTTTCTCGTCCAGAGAGGATGTGCTCGCTCAGCGGTGGAAGTGTGGAATGCTGCTGGTAACCTTCACCGCATTACCGTACAATGCCTCTAGTGTAAAATTGCTTGCACCGGTTTATTCTTCCCCCAGTTATTCCTGCACATCTCTGCTTAAAGGACATGCACCCAAAAGGTGTATTCACTCGTATGCCCTCTTGGGAAAAATCAAGTGCCGTCTTAACGATTGCGCCAACCAAGCTCCCCATTCATTCCTTCATTTCTTTGTACCATTTTTAGTCTATATAAATATATATATATATATATATATATTTTCCTTATCAATTATGAAAGTTATATTGAGACTGTGATTTTTTTTTTAAATTATTGTCCTATATATGGTTTGCTACATATGCTGTACTTTTTGTTGTTGTTGTTGTTCATAGACTACCAACTGAGCAATAGCTAACGAGCCTGGGGGAAGTGCCTGATTGTGTTATTGTAGTGTGCGTAGGTTTTTTTTTTTAAGTTTTTCTTTTTTTAAATAGAAAAAGGTTGCTCGCTTTAGAGAGAGCAAGAATCTTCTCAACCAGTGTGAGCTGTGTGCAAGTATCGCAAGGGGGTGATGAGTTCAGGTCCTGGATGTTTGGCACCAGAAGGAAAATCTGAGGTTCCAGTTCATTCTCCCAACATCGTGTGTGTGTGTGCGCTTGTGTTTATGTGTGTGTGTTCCACCATCAACCCCTTAGGTTTCTTACAAGTTTCTATAAGAAGGAGCAAATCAGGGAAGGATTTCTGCACACCCCTCTGTGCCCAGAAGGTGGCTTATGGTGGCTTCTGAAAAAGTCGAGGAAGGAATTGTAAATATTCCATTTTTAGTGGAGGAAGAACCCATTACAAACTCGATTGCCAAGACTTGTGTGGATGGCAGCTGCTGCTTATTTCCCCCCTTCCCTTTCCAACCTTGAAAGGGTTTTAAAAACAAAGAACAGAAGTATTTGCACAAGTATTTAGCGGGGTGTGTGCAGGTGCGCCCACAAGGTGAGCTTCTGTGAAAGGCCCGCAGGAGGCCAAGAGCAGAACCAACACATTTGACTTTGGGGTTGGGAGAAGCAACTAGGAAACAGTAGTGGATTTTAAAAGCGAGCAAGAAAGGAGCTTCCAGGTCTGGATTATATGTGCCAAATGTGACTCTCCAAAAACCTGCTCGAAGCCAATGGGAGATGGTGCCAAAAAAAAAAAAAAACCCAGCCAAGCTGGCTACTCTTTCTGAAAGGAAAATGGCCACAGGACTTCAGTGCGTGACCCAGGAAGGCTTTTTTTCTTCTTTTTTGGACTTATGAAGCATCGATAACACTAATGTGACTTCAGAACCGCAGAACGGCCAGTTTCCAAGATGCTGTGGAAGCCAGCCTGTGACTTTTTCCTTGTCTGTTTGATTTTGGAAAGCGGAAGAGCCCATCGAAGTGCGGTTGGCGAAAGGCGTGTCACATGCGCTCTTCCCTTTGCTCAGGGCAACACTGGTTGACCTTCCTTTACACCAGATGGGATGGGAGTTTATCTTTTTTTTTTTTTCCTGGATGTAGCTTGGTCTCAACACTAAAAAGCCAAAATTGCACATGGATGCCTGCGTCATTTTGAAGTCAGGGATGGGAAGAAGGTGGGACTGGACGGGAGAGGCTTTCTGCCTCTAGTTTTTCCAGCCTTGGCCTTTGTCACAGAACACTACAAATGGAGAGCACAAGGGAGCCACGTTTTTGAAGAGGTTCCAAGGAACACATCCCACAATGCACACGTGTTCCATTGTTAACATTGGGAAACCCAGCCCATAGCAGAAACCCTGCACAAGAGGTTGGGTTGGTGGGAGTTGAGGTTCGGCAGGTCACCGATTTCCAGATTAATCAACATTCCTGATACCTATCTTGTCTGTATTTTTTTTTTCTTGCTTTAATGTTTGTTTGGTTGTTGTTTTTTTGAGGATGGCAGGGAAAGGAGAGTTGGGACGGCTTGGCCATTCGATGCTGCATTCTTGCCAAAAGAAGCAGGAGAAGGTCTGTTCTCACTTACACGTGCCACAACTTCTCCGAGCCACTCACCCAGAGTACCTTTTTATGAACCCGACCTCCTCCTCTTGCATACTTTGCCTGGGAACGTCCACTACAGTCACTGGACTTGCAGTGCTGGGATTCAAGAGCCGGAACCCCTACTTGGAAAGGACAGCCTCTTCGGATTGGACCGTGCAGTCCGGCACGTGCGTTCGAGGTCCAGCAGAGTGTTGGTCCCGCAGAGAGCCAATCTTGAAACTTTTCTTGCGTTACTTGGTTCCGGGGAGGAGAGTGAAAAGGCTGAAGGCCTCCTTGTGCAGGAGATGCTCTTCCTCGCAGAGGACCTCCCGTGCCCTTGCTGTTCTGCCTTACCCAGGCCAGGTTTCACACTGGACGCTTCCCGAGACGTCTCCCTGTCCTCCTGATAAACGTGCCAAACTCACCTCGACCAACCTTCTCTCCTCCCTGCTCCCCGGTCGTGTCGACGGGAGCTGCTCAGAGGCGTCAGGCATCCCTGTGCCGAGGATGTGGGATCTATGCGGTTTCTGCGCGGGGAGGAACTTGAAAGTCAAGATGGAGGAGCTCGAAAATCGAGACGAAGGAGCAATTTGACCAAGTTGTGTTCATAATGCACTTTATATATGTATAAATATATATATAAAGAAGAACCTACTGAAGGCTCAATTAGCCTGCTCCCACCCCACCCTTCATCCTAATCGTGTGCGGGAAGAGACGTCGTAAAAATGCATCATTCCATTTCTTTGTAAAGCTTTCAACGCTATTGAAAAACAAACACATCCTCCCGCACTCTTTTTTTTTCTCTTCTTTTTCCTTTCAGCTACATCTTCCCTTTCCCTGGAGATGAATTCTTGGATTTCTCACTTGCCTTCAGTTGTGTGTAGGAATGTGTGTGGGGTTGTTATCATTTCTTTTCTTTCCATAACTTTCAAAAAAATGTGCTTTTTTTCTTTCTTTCACTCTCTTTTGGCTTGTGCGCTGGCCGTAAATTGTATTGCGCTTCACCGAAAAACGAAGGTTTTTTTTTGAGTCCCTCGGAAGTTAAAAGTCTGTACTTTCAGTTCTCTCTCTCTCTCCGTAATATTATTTTTAAGCGTTGTATGGTTTGTGCCAATCCCCTATTCTTTTTTTTCAGAACCAGAGACTTCTTTTACAAGTACCAGTGTGGTGGAAAATTTCTTTGGTTATATCCTTGTATATTATAATAAAAGATCCAGAGTTAGGGAATAAAAAGAGAGGAAGAAACGTTTAAACATTATCCTATTTAAAAGAGAGAACGCAAAAAAAGTATATAAACACTGTTTTTTAAAAAGCCCTTTTTTGTCATTTTGAAATTGCATGTGGTGTTTTAACGTGGGGGGGGGACGGGCAGGGGAGGGAATTTGGAATTACGTGGCCTGGGACGGATTCTTTTGTTTTGTTTTCTTGGCCCATGTTCTTGTCTCTCTTTTTAGTCTGTGAGGCAGAAAATGGGGGTTTCTCAGAACACTCAAGTTCTCTCGTCGTCTGGGTGCTAACCCTCAATGTTTAGAAATACCTGATGGAAAAAAACAAATTGATTTTCATATCTTTCTCCTGAAATAAATTGTTTGAAATTGGAATAAAATTTGTTCCTTTAAAAAAAACAGCCTGTCTTGTTTTGGGTTTTTTTTTTGTTCTCCCTGTACGCCCCCCCCCGCCTTTCATTTGAAAATGTGGCTACCATCTTGAATTATTGGTGGCTATAGTCAGCCGCCGAAGAGTGGGACAGGCTCCATGTTTGTGCGATCTTAAAGTTTTGCTCAAAGCCTGAGATCAACCACTTGGAGCCAAACGGTGCAAAAACAACACTGACCAACAGGTAAATACTGTAAATTAAGGAACAAAGGTACCTCTGAGCACAAGCTAAGTTCAAAACCAAACTGTGATATCCCTCTGTGCACACACTCTGGGTCGTGGTCTGTTTGATGGGAGAAAGAGATGCGTTCTTGCTCTTTGCTTCAGAATAGAGATGGAAGGAATATTTAAAAAAAAATTTGAAAAAGGGTTGAAAGATATTTTTCTAGCGTGTTCAGAATGTGTGACGAAGAAAAATTGTGTAGTTTGGATCTTATTCCACATAAAACTTGCAGATGTATTTTGCAGAAATGCTATTTTCTGTGCGGAAAAATTATGTTTTCTGTGCAAAACAGACGAATATTTACGCACAGCTCGACTTGAAACACAATCTTTGAAAATGGCACAGTTTTCAAAGACTCACGCAACGGGAAGGAAATTGCTAGAATGCCTTTTTTTTCTCTTGAGGATGAAATTAGCATTACATCCCTACGTGAGAGTCAATAAAATGGGCTTATCTACCACAAGTCTACCAGGAGACCTGAATCCACCTTATCCCTGTGTCTGTTGCAGGGTTTTCGTTTCACTGATAAAATTAGGAAAGTTCTTTCTTAGACTCTCTTCCCCATATTTGTCAGTGGAAGTCAACTTTGTGGCATAAAGGTGGCCAAGCCAAGGCATTCTTAATTGTGAATTTAGAGGACTTGCTGGTTTCCTGGCGGGAGGGAATACTTGACGTTAAGGCAAGTGTCTATTTACAAGTCAAAATTTTCAATCTGTGTCCTGTATTCAAATCCCCACCAGTTTTGCAGAAGTTTAAGTCAGAAAACACCAGAGCTTGCGTCTTCCGGGCTAGAGAAATGTGAAGATGCTCTCCAAAGGGACCAGAAAAGGCCGCGAGAGTCTGGAGTGAGCTGGCTTGTCCTCCGATGATAGTTTCTTCTCAGGGAAGCACACAGACAAAGAGCGATGGGTAAGACATAGTTCTACTAAGCCTTCCCCAGCAGCCTTTCTCGGTAAGCAAGGCACAGCGGTAAAGAGAGAGGAAGGTAGTGCAACTGCTATGTTTTCCCCAGCGGTTGCAAAGGACACAAGGGCGGCACATTCACCGTTTGCGTTCTAGCAGACGGAAAAAGGAGATTTCCACTTGCTCTTCTCTCCCACCCCAAAAGTTAAGATTCCAGTCTCTTCCTTCTCTTCGTGTTTGTCCTCCTAAACAGGCAAAGGAAGCCCTTCCTTCCTCCAAACATTGGCAAGACATGGAATCATAAGAGTTGGAAGAGACCCCCAGGGGCCATCCAGTCCAACCCCCTGCTATGTGGGAACACCTCAAAGCAATCCCAAGAGATGGCCATCCAGCCTCTGCTTAAAAACCTCCAAAGGAGGAGACTCCATGCCATTGAGGCAGCAGATTCCACTGCTGGACAGCTCTGACCATCAGAGTTGCTCATCAATTTATGGCAACGTAAATGTGGGGATGTGGAAGACGGGGCCTTTTCAGTGGCTGCCCCAAGAGTCTGGAGACATTAGACTGGCATCCTTCCTACTCTTTCTCCGTAGGCAGAGAAAGGCCTTTCTGTTTCCAGGGGCTTGAGGACTGAATGTAGACCTATTCCACATAATCTTCGTGGTGGGTTTTCTCTTAGTTTTGCTATGCCGTTTTTAAAAAATAGTTTCTGTTTTAGGCTGGTTTTCATCTTTTTAATCATTCAGTCGCTTTCTAACTACTCTTATTTTGTGAATTTTTAACTAGGTATTCTTTTTTTTAATCTGTTGCAAGCCACCTTGAGTCCTAAACGCAAGGCTAAGAATAAATAAATAATAAAATAGAATAATCAGAATTTTTCATCAAACCAGCCACTAGATGTCACCAGAGAACACTAAATGTTTGGATTTTGCTAAGATTTGCAAGATGTTGCCCCGTTTCGGCTCCTATTATGTTCCTCCTTTTCGGGAGATGATGGGTCCCATTCAGCTGCAGTTGGCACTGCAAACCCCATGATTTCTTTGTAGGGATGATGGGAGTTGCAGTCTGTCCACATTTGGAAGGCCAGCCTGTTTCACGCTGCATCTAAAGCCCTAACAGGCTAAAACGGGAAGAGACGTCAGTTTGTTGTGTGATTAAGTCATTTCTGACTCAATGGAGACCCTAAGATGAACCTATGATAGGATTTTCTGAGGCTAAGAGTCATGCGATGCGGCCAGTGACCTCTCATTTTTAAAACATAAGTTGGACGTCGTGAATTGGTTGCAGGTTGGATTAGATGACCCTTCAGTTTCCTTCTGTCTCTGCAATTCTGTGATTCCCAAGGAGGTTGGCTGCAGAGTCCACTTTTCTAAAATTAAGCACGAACTCGGGCTATATGGACGTGTCCCCTTTGCAATGCGAACTCTGCTTTGTTGGCTTGGCACAGTGGGGAACTGCGAAAATGAACAACACATTTCCATTTCTGAGCTCCCTCTAGTCTTGGTTTTGACTTCTGTGCTCCAAAAGGGACAAGTCTCTGGTTTATTTCTCTCTACCTTCCCTGGCTTGCTCTTAGGGACATGAACGATATACCCCAAAATTGCTGGTTCCAAAGTTCTCCAAATAGGTTCCCTGCTATAAACACAACCTTGTATTCTCTGTATCCAAGATGGAGCCTGATAGACTCCTACATACTCCCGCATATGCTCCAACTGCCCTGGTTTGGCAGAGAGAGTGCTGGTTAAACTCTTCCTTCCCACTTTCTCAGATGCTTTTAAAACGCACCAGTTTCTCTCTTCTCCTCCCACCTTTCCCCTTTGTCCTCAGCTAACTTCCATTGCTGCAAGCCGAATTCAAAAGTGCAAAAGTAGTTTGCGCTCAATTCAGAATGGGGAACACAGGGCAAAAATCTTTCCCTTCCCAGTTGGCTCTGTTAAAAGCAAACGGCTGGAGCCTTTCTTGGCTTGTGTGTTCTTCATAAATAACTTTTGCTACCTTGACCGCACTCTGAGGTTGCTTGGCCAGGTGTGTCCTGGTTTTCCCCTGTGAAATATTAGAGGGTATGAATTTATGGGCTTATACACCTGACCTTCTGGTCCTAAACACACTGGCCCTTCCCACATTTTGATATTAGCTCTTTTTCCACTTTTGCAGGGGCCCTGTGCCCCTAACCCTAGCAAATGTGGAGGACCAGTTGTCTAATATGAAAACTGTTGATTTAAACGCTATTTAAAAAGATATCCTTTTCTAAAAAATAAAGCTCCCATAGAGTCTTCAAGGGTTGCCCCATGAAGAGTAGTCAAGATGCAATGTCATCAAATCGGGACGCTTGCGGCCAAGCAATATCAGAGTGTGGTCAAGGTGCCAAAGGTCATTAATGAGAAAGAACATACAAGCGAGAAGAAGCCATAGTTCCTTTTTGCCTGAAACTACAGGGAAGGGTAAGATTTGCTCCCCTCTTCTCCAGCTGTATTAACTGGGGTGCCAAACTAGGACAGATGGAGGATATGTGCTAGAAATTTGGGGCTGAAGTAAAATGTTGGGGTAAGGGGCAGAAATTTTATTGGGGGGCAAGAGCAACCCCTTCCCATATCTACACCCCTGGTTGGAGCAGTGCCTCCATCCACTACATTCTTTAAAAAGGGGAGGCAATAATCAAACATGGACATATACGGCCAAAAAATTAGAAGTCGGTCGGATCGACTGAGGGTGGGATCGGAAGATTGATGGAGAGGGCGAAGCGGAAAGTTTTGAAGTGTGTTGACATGATGGAGTTTCTAAAATTATGAATGGTATACAGAGGGAGTTATTCCTTCTCTGCCATGCTGGAGTTACCCCCAACGGCCCGATAAAACCGGCCGGGCAACAAGGCAGAACCGAAGAGGTCTCCTCTGCCTTCTTGTCGGGATGGCCGGAGAGCTGATTCTCCGCTGGCCCAAAATGTGGGTGGCCCGAATGTTTAGCCTTCTGGTTCTCGGGAATCTGGGAGCTTGGGAGGGGTGATGGATGGCTGGGTCTGGATTTCCTCTTCCCTTTCCCCCCTCTCTGCTGTCAACCAAGTACGCCGGTTCTCTAAACATGAAGGCCTTCTTATAAACACCCCCGGGGTGTGGGGCGGAGGGCAGGCTTCAAGCGGCCAAGAGACGGCTGCTCCTCCGTCTCCCATTGAAAGGAAATGTTTTCCTTCTTTCTGCGACTACCGGCTGGGCCCCTTCGCTTGGGCTCGAGCCGAGAAGAGAGATTTTGTCGAGTTTTCTGGCAACCGTCGGTGCACACTGGGTTTAATTCTTTCCTTCTGAGGAAACGAATTGTCTCCCTCGAATGGTGGCATGGGGCACTTTGATACTGTTTTTGGGGGTACCGTTTGGGTGTGACCCACAAAACTGCGGCCGTTGTTTGCTGTCAAGTTGACCATCAATGGTAAGGGATGATGGTAGATACGGTCCAACAGGGCCCGGAGAGCTGACCGATTATCCCCAAAGTTTGATGAATTAATCTCAAAGGAGTCGAAGGTCATGCTTTCCATGACAAATATAGAGTTGCTCCTCTACATTCTCTGCGGTTAGGGGCACAGGAGCCCTGCAAAAGTGGGAAAACCGCAACAACAACGGGTTCAACGACACCTGGAGGGCTAATATGATCTCCAGGTCTGAGTAGCAATCTCCAAAATAAATCAGGATAAATACTGATGTTCCCAGACTGCTACTCCCATCGTCCCCTCACAGTGGTGATGTTTTGGTTTGAAAACAGCCGGAGGGCCGCGAGGCGATCCCTTTGACTAAATGGCCGGCACAAGAAGTTCACCAGGTGTGCACACGTACAGTCAGCCCCCCACCTTCACTAGGGTTAGGAGTGCGGGACCCTTGCAAAAAGTGGAAAAACCACAAAAATCAAAATGTGTTTGTGGCTGTGGAAAGGGGGCCGAGGCACGATGGGGAGGATGGACACCCAAGGTCCAAAGCTGCTCGGAGAAAGAGAGAAAGGGGGTGGGTTGACCTAGTGGCCATATACTTTTTCTCTCTTGCCCATCTCCTTTCTTGGGGGTGTCGGGGGGGCATCAGGAAAGGGTTTGTGGCATTTAGATGGCCCTCACCTTAAGTGCTGCTTTTCTGGGGGGAAACCCTTCCTTCTTGGTGGATCGGATCAGACCATGCAGCCCCTTAACTAGCCCTTCAGCTATTTTTTATAAGTCAAACTCTGCCGAGGGTTATCCGGTCCAGATTTCTCACTTGCCCTGCAGACAATTTCATAGTCCGGAAGGTGGAGGAAGGAACAAGCTGGGGGCAGCCATTTTAGAGCTGATCCTAACCAATTAAAATGATGTTTGTGGGATGGAGGTGCCGGGATCCTTAGGTGGAAGTGACCCCATTCTCCCGGAATTTATTATATAGCAGAAAGGGGAAGCCAAGCATAGCCACCCATGCATTTTAGACTTTCGGAAAGCCGATTTCTGTAAACTTAGGGAAATACTAAGAGTGATCCCGTGGTCAGGAATAGTAAAAGAGAAGGGAATTCGTGATGGATGGGAGTTGGGAGACATAGAAGGCACAATTTCGAACAATTCCAACAAGGAGGAAAAAAGGGAGGTGTCTAAATAATACGGGATGGATGTCAGAGGAACTTTTACTGGCGCTGAGGTTTCGAAGGGACCTGTACAAGAAATGGAAAAAGCATGGAAATCACCAAAGAGGAATTCGAATAGAAAGTCCTTCCCTTTGCTCCCACAATGTTTTGGCCAGGGCGGAGGGAAAGATCTTGCCAAAAAAGTAACTCTCTACGGAGTCACCGAAGTTGAGCCTTCGGTGCATCAAGCAGCTTGCTTTTCCCCCCAGTAAGCAGGGTTTGGGGTCGAAGCAAGAGGGAAATAAAGCCATCTGCAGCGACAGAGGTTGTGCAAGGTTCGAAAGGAGGAAGGAGAGATTTTTGAAAAATGTAGTTTCTGTTTTGCCACGGCGAGCAAAGAGGAGCAGGCAAGCCGAGCGGATTGGTACACTCAGTGAACAAACAGGATAGAGGCCCTGGGAGGAGGCTAACCAGAACGGAAGTTTTCACGGCCCTTGGGTGAGCGAAGCATGTTTTCGCTACGGAAGAAGGTCTGAAATCTACTGCGGCAGCCGTACGCTCGAGTTTTAAGATCGGCAAGGCTTTCAGTCCTGCCACCATCACAGATAAGGACGTTTGGGGAGAGCCTTCTCTGGGCTGGCTCCTATGGGCTGTGGAACTCCCTGCCACTGGAAACCCAGTTGGCTTCCTCCTTGCTCTCCTTCCACTGACAGGTGAAATCAGACAGGCCTTTGAGATTTAATTATATGGCAGTTGTGTGTGTGTGTGTGTGTATAAAGTGGTACACTGTATTTCTTTATTATTTGCAACCAGGTTTTAAATGGGTGTTGAACTGTTTTGAATCATGGTTGTCCATTTATTTCTCTATTGTATTTCATTTCTACGCCGCCTCACTCCTGCCGTGGGACCCGGCTGTTGTCAAATATGATTTTAACTTAGTCTTGTTTTAAATGGCTGGGAGCAGCCTTGGATCTTTCCCTGCGATTCCAGGAGAAAGGTGGGGTTTAAATTGGCCGGCCCCATTTGCTAAGATTAGGGGCACAGGATCCCTTTTCGCCTTTGGTGGGGAAAAATTGCAAATATCAAAATGTGTGTGTGTGTGTGTGTGTCTGTGGGAAGGGGCCTGGTGTGTGTGTGTGTGTGTGTGGGGGAGAACGGGCATCCAGGGTCCAAACCAGGTCAGGGAGAGGAGAGGGATAGGGGGTGCGTTGTCACGTTGGCCCCATAACTCTCTCCCTTGTCCATCTCCTTCCTTGGTTGTGGGGGGAGCTTTGGGAGGGGGTTTACAGTGCTGAAAAATTGGGCGGTGAGCCATCCATAACTGGCCAGGCAGCTGTTCTGCTCCAGCCTCACCTCGAACCCGATGCCCGCTTCTGGGCACCACAGTTCAAGAAGGATGTTGACAAGCTGGAAGGGTGTCCAGCGAGCTGCAACCAACATGATCAGAGGTCTGGAAATTAAACCATGTGGTCTGACAAAAGCAGAATAAACTTTTAACTTCCCTCAGTCTGGGCCCTACGCTCCTTTTCATGTAGCCCAGGATGGCATTTGCCTTTTTGGCTGCTGCATCACGATGCTGGTACATGTTAAGCATGTCAAGTTCCTTTTCCCATGTTCTGCTGTTTAGCCATGTTTACTCTTCAATCTGGGCACCATGGACGGTGCAGATAATACAACAATATTACAAAAAGTACTCCACTGCAGTAATTTTAGAGGTCCCAAATGGAGCCATCCACAGTTACTGAAAATTTGGACTGAGCTGTGCTGCTGGGATGGGAATTGGGCACATGCTTTGGACTGCAGCTCCCAGCTTTCTTCTCCACTAGCTATGCTGGCGAAGGCTGCTGGGATTTGCAGTATAGCAACATTTGGCAGCCCTGAAATCACAATTTCCAGCCCTGTTGTAACTCTGATGACCAGGGATGATAGTATTGCATCAACTCTTCCTTGTTCCCTCTGAGCAATATAGATCCACCCCACACCCTGGATTTTTGGATTTTTGTTGCAGGGCAGGGGCTGGAGGTTGCTGTGTTGAGCACCAGTCCTTTTACTAAACTTTCGGTGACATCACGGACCAACTATGTCTTGAGATACAAACAGCTTTGCCATTTCGTTGTCTTGTGACCACGAGGGAGGGAAGCGGGGTTTATTTTTGTGCAACAGCCCAGATCTCTCGGGTAAGGTATTTGCTTTGTACGCACAGAGCGCATGGTTCAATCCCGGCATTTCCGGCTGCAGAATCTCCAACCCTCCCAGCTTGGCAGGGACTGTTTTTAAAAAAAGTGTTTGGTTTTTATCTCCTCCTCCCACTTTCTCTCTTCCTCCTTGGCTGATTTCGGGTGCTGCAACCCGAGTTCAAAGTGCAGACGTTTTCTCGCTCAGGGCACTGGGTGGGGACACATTGACAACGCAGTTCCTGACAGGGGCAGGTCTTTTGTCATGCTCTTCGTTGCTCATTTATAGCCAATTCCGGAGGGGAAAAGAGGAGAGAAGAGGGAGACCGTCTTACCCAATCTTGCCCTTCCCAGAAGGCTCAGGCAAAAATAGACTGCGACAGCCTCTCCTAGCTTGTCTGCTCTTAATCATTCACCACTTTTGCCGTCTTGCCCCTGCATCTTGCCCAGTTTTCTGCTGCGGGATCATAAAATCATAGAGCCGGAAGAGACCCCAAGGGCCATCCAGTCCAACCCCATTCTGCCATGCAGGGAGACACCGTCAAAGCATTCCCGACAGATGGCCATCTAGTCTCTGCTTAAAAAAAAGGAGATCCCAACACACTCCCAGGCAGTGTATTCCACTGTTGAACTGCTCTCACCATTGGGAAGTTCTTCCTCATGTTTAGATAGAATCTCTTTTCCTGAAGTTTGAATTTATTGTTCCGTGTCCTAGTCTTTGGAGCAGCAAAAAACAGGCTTGCTCCATCTTCATCATGACATCTCTTCAAACATGGCTCTCATATCCCGTCTTCACCTTCTCTTCTGCAGACTAAACATCCCCAGCTTGCTAAGCGGCTCCTCATAGGGCTTCATGGCTTCCAGACCTTCCACCATTTTGGTTGCCCTCCTAGGCACACATTCCAGCTAGTCCATATCCTTCCTGAACTGTGCGGCCCAGAACTGGAGACAGGATTGCAGGTGGATTTTGATCAAAGCATCTCCTTCCAGGTTATATTACCATCCCCAGCTTCCTAAAGCAATCTTTATAGGCATGGTTTCCGGCGGGGAGCGTAGTTAATAGACTTAAATGTCATCTGATCCCTCGCCCTTCTCTTTCCCACCTTAAGGGAACGGTCAAAGGCCTGGCGTGAGGATCTCATGTTTTAAGACATCCCTGGACCACATCTTGATCGACGGCTGGCTCAGAATGTGGACCATGAAATGAAATACACAGAGCGGTTTGCGGGAGAGGCGCACAGCTGATACAGATTTGGGGCAGAAGAAACTTTTTCGGAGCGATCCAGAAATTTGCCGCGATGTCCAGCCCCAGGCAAGAGTCGTCTCCCCTTTCAGCTTCCACGGTGGCTGCTTTACACAAGAAATGTGCCTCTCTTGGGAGATTCCTCACAATTTCAGTGTCGGATCTTCTGTCCACTTCTCTGAACAATTCCCCGGGTGCTTTATTGTGTTGAAATCTGATCTCGGAGCAGCTCTGGCAGTGGGCACCTCCCTCCCAGGGTGGGGTAGACACGGATGCAGTTGGACCAGGCCTTGGGAACGAAAAACCCACTTGCCAAGAACTTCTGCCTTTGCGACATCTTTTTTGCATGTCCCCGTTTTACGCTCCCGCTCTGGATTTATCCCAGACCTCTGATATTGCGGAGGAGGTGAGCGGTCAGCCTTGGGTCCCAGAATGTTCTGGTGCTTTTGCCTGCTGTCGGACGACGAGAAGAAAGCGGTGGCCATCGACCGAGAAATCAGTCGCCTTCTCCAGGAGCAAAAGAAGAGGGACCGATGGGAACTGAAACTCCTTTTGCTGGGTGAGTGTTTCAGAGTTTGGCATTATTATTAGGACTTGTTGGGATCTTGCATCACAGATCATGTTTTGTAACTTTACACATCTGGTGGTACGTTGCAGGAAGGGGAACAAAAACCCTGTTAGGGAATTGGGAAGACAGGCATCCGGGCCCTGGGAGGAGTGCTCCAATGTGTATGGTGCATTTCTAATGATAGATAGATAGATAGATAGATAGCTGGAGATAGATAGATAGCTGGATGGATAGATGGATGGATGGATGGATGGATGGATGGATGGATGGATGGATGGATAGATAGATAGATAGATAGATAGATAGCTGGACGGATAGATAGCTGGATGGATAGCTGAATGGATGGATAGATAGCTGGATGGATAGATGGATAGCTGGACGGATAGCTGGATGGACGGATAGATAGCTGGATGGATAGCTGGATGCATAGATAGATAGATAGATAGATAGATAGATAGATAGATAGATAGATAGATAGATAGCTGGACGATAGATAGATAGATAGATAGATAGATAGATAGATAGATAGATAGGGAGCTGGATGGATAGGTAGCTGGATGGATAGATAGCTGGATGGGTAACTGGACGGATAGATGGCTAGCTGGACGGATAGATAGATAGATGGATAGATGGATAGATGGATAGATGGATAGATGGATAGATGGATAGATGGATAGATGGATAGATAGATAGATAGATAGATAGATAGATAGATAGCTGGATAGATAGATAGATAGATAGATAGATAGCTGGATAGATAGATAGATAGATAGATAGATAGATAGATAGATAGATAGCTGGATAGATAGATAGATAGATAGCTGGATAGATAGATAGATAGATAGATAGCTGGATAGATAGATAGCTGGATAGATAGATAGATAGATAGATAGATAGATAGATAGATAGATAGATAGCTGGACGGATAGATAGATAGATAGATAGATAGATAGATAGATAGATAGATAGATAGATAGATAGCTGGATGGATAGATAGCTGGATGGGTAGCTGGACGGATAGATGGATAGCTGGACGGATAGATAGATAGATAGATAGATAGATAGATAGATAGATAGATAGATAGATAGCGGGACGGATAGATAGCTGGATGGGTAGCTGGACGGATAGATGGATAGCTGGACGGATAGATGGATAGATAGATAGATACATACAACCAGATACATACATACATAGATGGACGGATAGATAGATAGACAGTTGGATGGGTAGGTAGCTGATGGATGGACATGATTCCTCGACATGATTTCAGGCCGTTCCCTATGCAATGCTACCTGTTATTAACGACATTCTCCTAACCCTAGTAATCTAAAGCCCATGCATAGTAAATCACTTGTCAATTGCTATCACCCCGAAGTAAAGAAAACCTTTCCTGGCTAATCTGGCTGAATACCCATCCACAACTCCAGAGAATAAACAATGCAATAAACGCAACATGACATCGTCCTTGCCGGCAAGAATGAAAGAAACAAAGAGGAGGGAGTGGGCTTGTTTTCTGCTGCTCTAGAGACCAGGACAAGGAGCAATGGATTCAAGCTGTGGGAAAGGAGATTCCACCTGAACCTCAGGAAGAACTTCCTAATGGTCAGAGCTGTCCAGCAGTGGAATGTGCTGCCTCGGAGTGTGGTTGAGTCTCCTTCTTTGCAGGATTTTTGGAGGTTGGATGGGAGTGCTTGATGGGTGTTCCTGCATAGCAGGGGGTTGGACTGGATGACCCCTGGGGTCTCTGCCAACTCTACATTTCTATGATAGGTTTGCTTCTCCTTCTCTTTAGGTACAGGAGAGAGCGGAAAAAGCACTTTCATCAAGCAGATGCGGATTATCCACGGCGTGGGCTACACAGAGGAGGACCGGAAGGGCTTCGCCAAGGTCGTGTATCAGAACATCTTCATGTCCATCCAGGCCATGAGCAAGGCGATGGAGACCCTTCAGATTCCTTACGACCGGCCAGAGAATGCAGTGAGTAGCTAATATTGGAAGGAGGACAGCACAGTTCTCCCCCGTGTTTTGCAAGGGTTAGGGGTGCAGGACCCCCACGAAATTGGGAAACCACGAATAACTTTAGCTCCCCCAAACCATATGTAACACACACAAAAGTAGGAGCTGTGTATTCAACCCACTGTGGATGCCTTTGAGGCATAGTGGTTCCTTCGCAAGATAGAAGTGGGTGGCTGATGGGAATTATAATATAATTACAGTGACAATGGGGAATTACAAACTTTTCTTGCAGTCTCTCAGTCTTGTGAGTATTCCACTCCCTATTAAAAATGGCATAGGGTGGCCGTGGAAGGGGCAGCCAATAAGCCGTGAATAATCAAACCTGCAAAATTAAAACCCGCAAATGTGGAGGGGCTGACTGTACTCCTAGCTTCATTATAGTTTTACTGGAATCACAGAATTGTAGAGACGGAAGAGACCCTAAGGGCCGTCTAGTTCAACCCCATGCTGCAAAGGAATACACAATAGAACATACCATAGAGATGGCCAACCTCTGTGAAAAAGATCTAGGAGTCTTTGTATACCCCCAAACTGAACATGAGCCAGCAGAGTGATGCGGCAGCTAAAAAAGCCAATGCGATTCTGGGGTGCATCAATGGGAAGATAGTATCTGAGTCAAGGGAGGTGACAGCCCCACTGGCAGCCCTGGGCTTCCATGTCGGGGGTGTGGTGAACCCACTTCAGGTTCTCCCTTCAGATTTCGAGAGAGCTCTCCAACATGTGGTGGAAGCCCACTGGTCAGAGTGGATTCAGCACCTTGGACAGAGCACCTGCCAAAGCTCAGGACCTTGGAGAGTTCCCTTAAAACCCCCCCCAGTAGATTTTTCACCTTGGAAAGCACCTTTTGGGACACACAACATACTGCTGTGTCCAGTTCTGGGCACTACAATTTGGGAAGGATTTTGACAACCTGGAATGTGTCCAAAGGACGATGACCAAATTGGTAAAAAAAACCATGAAGCTCTATAAGGAGCTGGGGATGTTTATGGAAGACAAAGAAAGCTCCTGAGGTTCAAGTGGAATCTCCTTTCCTGCAGCTTGAATCCATTGCGCCTTGTCCTGGTCTCTGGAGCAGCAGAAAACAAGCCCTCTCCTTCCTCTACATGGCATCCCTTCAAATATTTAAACATGGCTATCATGTCCCCTCTTAACCTCCTCTTCTGCAGACTAAATATACCCAGCTCTCTAAGGCTATCCTCATAGGGCATGGCTTCCAGGCCTCTCACCATTTTGGTCGTCCTCCTCTGGACTTGCTCCAGCTTGACCCTGTCCTTCTTGAATTGGGGTGCCCAGAACTGGACACAGGATTCCAAATGAGGTCTAACCAAAGCAGAGTAGTGTGGTACCCGTACCTCCCTCGATCTAGACACCAGACTCCTATTGATGCAGCCGAGAATTGCATTGGCTTTCGTGGCTGCCGCATCACACTGCTGGCTCATGTTCAGCTTGTGGTCTATGAAGACTCCTAGATCCCTTTCACACGTACTGCTATCCAGCCACGTGTCCCCCATCCTATATTTCTGTATCCCATTTTTTCTACCTAAGTGTCGGACCTTACACTTCTCTTAATCCTTTGTGCTCCTCCTAGCAAAATGCCCACTTACTCATGGGAGTGGACGCCTATAAGATAACAGTGTTGGAAGCTCACCATGCAAGGATGATTGATAGTCTCTGGAAGGACGCCGGGATCCAGACCTGCTACCAGAGGCGGCGAGAGTATCATCTGCTGGATTCTACTCCCTAGTGAGTACTTTCACTCCCAGTCTGTTCAAGCTCAGGTTTGAGTGGAATCTTCACCTCTAAGGTGTCGTATGGAAGATGGAGCAAGCTTGTTTCCTGCTGCTCCCGAGACTAGGATGCAGAGCAATGGATTCCAACTGCAGGAGCAAAGATTCCGTGTAAACATCAGGAAGAACTTGACGGTAAGAGCCATTTGGCAGTGGAGTTTGCTGCCTCGGAGTGCAGTGGAGTCTCCTTCTTTGGAGGTTTTGAAACAGAGGCTGGATGGCCATTTGCTGGGGGTGCTTTGAGTGCGTGTTCTTGAATAACAGGGGGTTGGACTGGATGGCCCCTGGGGTCTCCTCCAACTCTATGTCTTCCATCAGTGTATCATCAACCCAGAACTTCTTGGCTTTCTCAAAGCTCCACCCCATGTGATAAAATGTTCCTTCTTTTTGGTCATATTTCCAAAAAGACATTTATGCAATTAGACGTTAGATACCATCTATACATCATTTTGAAAAAAAAATTCCGTAAGATCCTAACTCAAAGTATATTCCAAATCGTTTACCCCCATCCTTTCCCGTTGTCGATAGGATGACCCACATTTTGGGCCCATTTAGTTGTGCAAACTTTCACTTCTTCCTACATTCCGACCGGAACTCCAGTCCCAAAGGAACGGATAACAACATTTGGGACAGAAGAGTGTCAAGATCCAATTATTCCACCCAACCCTGTTCTTATTTACTAATTTACTGCTATTTTCTTGTCTCTTCCCCTCGAGAATCTCTGCCCTTATTTCCCCCTCTTTAATATTATTTTTTTGGCCATTTGAGAAATGCGTTGCTAATATGTTGTGAAGCTGGGAGCCCAACCTTTATCTCCCCGAGTCTCTGGATTCAAATTTTAAAATGAGGACTAGATGCATTTTTAGTACACATGCCGTGATGCCAAGTGGACTGTTTCCTCCGCAGTGGCTATATTTTGAATTTGCAATAACATTTTGGAGGTCAGAGAAATAGGTTTCACCCCACTTTAATATATCTTTCACCCAGAAGGACACACACTGTCTTGACTTTGAAACTGATGGGAGGACAGGGACGAACGGACAAAAATTCGGTCACGTTAGAAGAGGGAAAGTGATTTTATCTGATGCGCATGAGAGTGGGAGGAGAGCGCCCCCAAGCGGAAAAAGAGGCGCATGACAAGTTGGAGATGCTTATTAGAAAAGGGGCTTGTTCTGTATTCTGAAATGTTGGTGGAAACCTTGATTGATGGCTTCCCAGCTGATTTTGGAAAACGAGCATCTGCTTGGACCCTTGCTGAGCAGAATCCCTCCCTCCCAAAAGGTGGGAAAGCATTTGCTCTGGTCAGGTCATGATCCCATGAGCAGAGGTATCTTTTTCGGGGCTCAACTCCAAAGCATAAAACCAATCGTGCAAGCTTTTGAAGTTCCACTGGCTTCTTCGTCAGGAACGGAGCTTCCAAATCATACAGAAGGAAAAACGGTGGAGATGTTAGAGTCACAGGCCTGCATTCTGTACGGGATAGAATCATACAATCCTAGAGTTGGAAGAGACCCCGAGGGCCATCCAAACCAATGCTCTGCCATATAGGAATACACAATCAAAGTGCTTCCGGCACATGGCCATCCAGCCTCTATTTAAAAACCTCCAAAGACTCCACCACATTCTGGGGCAGCATATTTCACTGTCGAACTGCTCTTACCATCAGGAAGTTCTTCCTAACGTTGAGCTGGAATCTCTTTCCCTATAGTTTGAAGCCATTGCTCCGTGTCCCAGTCTCTGGAGCAGCCGAAAACAAGCTTGCTCCGTCTTCCACCTTCAAATATTCAAACATGGCTATCCTGTCCCCTCATCACCTTCTCTTCTCCAGGCTTAAAATACCCAGCTCCTTATGTGATTCTACACTGCCTCAGTATAGGTTGAGGGAGGTAATATACCACTCTATACCACTCCGTGTTTTGGATGGACCTTACCTGGAATCCTGTGTCCAGTTGTGGGCACCAAAATTCAAGGATATTGAGAAACTGGAACATGTCCCGAGGAGGGCAACCGAAACGGTGGAAGGCTTGGAAACCATGAAGCCCTATGAGGATCAGGAGCTGGAGAAGTGGTTAAGAGGTGACATAATAGCTGTGTTTAATATTAATAATAATAATATTTAATAATATTTGAAAAGGTGTCATACTGAAGATGGAGCGTACTTGTTTTCTGCTCCATAGAAAGAGAGAAAAGGTGGCCACCTCAATTCTTAGCTCCAGCCCCACCTATTGCCTCCTTCTCCACTGATCAAGGGGGCTAGCGAGTTGTCCAAACTTATTTGCAAAGCTGCAATAAATTTATCCAGTTAGCTGAAAAGAAGGGTCTTTGCCTGTGTGGGTAGCGAGGTGTGTTTTGTATTTTGGATCCGTGGGGTATGTGATTTGGAATGGACTCTACCCACATGGATCTGGGGGCCCTTCTTTTCCAGTTTCCTATCGAACCTGGAGCGCATCGCGGCCGACGGGTACGTGCCGAGCGCGCAGGACATCCTGAGGACCCGGGTGCCGACGACGGGAATCAACGAGTACTGTTTCTCGGTCCAAAAGGTAACACTAAGGTGAGCAGAAAAGATGCATTAGAGCATTGCTGGCCAGCTCAGTGCTAAGACTAGCGGGCTGCTGCCAACCAGGGTCAACAGTCCCAGGCTGGAGGGACCAGTGGTCAAACTCAGTAAAAGCCAACATCTTGTCTCCTAGGATTGTTGACGTCGGCGGTCAGAAATCGGAGCGTCGGAAGTGGATCCACTGCTTTGAAAACGTGATCGCCTTGATCTACCTGGCCTCGCTCAGCGAATACGACCAATTCCTGGAGGAAAACAGCAACGAAGTAAGTGGGTGGGATGGATTTTCGGTGGCTGATACTTTGGAATTCTGTGCCCGTTGGGTAAATTCAAACAACTCCCCAAAAGTTCTTGAGTTAAGAGATCTTGCACACGATGGGAGAACAGTTTTCCTAGGCAAGGAACACTCAGAGGTGGTTTTGCCAGTTCCTTCCTCTGAAGTACAGTTTACAGTACCTGGTATTGGTTGGTGGTCTCCCATCCAAGTGCTAACCAGTGCCAACCCCACTTTGCTTCCAAGATCAGATGGGATCTGGTGCCTTTAACATATTTGGTCCTTACTGATGCTTAGATTCTTGAATAAAATCTACATAATTTAGAGTTGCTAACACCTAGTAGCCCATGAAACTGATAGTAATACAGAAGGAACGGGACCCACAAGGTGAACACTAGAAATAGAGGGAAGGATAGAGAAATCTTGCAACCCAAATGTGCTTGGCTTTCCTCCTTTCCCCGAAAGTGCATCAAACCAAATCCAGTCTGTGTATGTTCTCCTAAATGTGGGGACCGTTGCCTTCTCACGCTGCCGTCTCCCCTCCCTTGTGTCAGAACCGGATGCGAGAGAGCCTGGATCTCTTCCGGACCATCCTGGGACTGCCTTGGTTCTTAGACACCTCCATCATCCTCTTTCTCAACAAAGTGGACATCTTGGAGGAGAAGATTATGAGCTCTGACTTGGGCACCTATTTCCCAGGTTTTGCAGGTAACGCTTCCTGGTTCCTTAAAAACAGTGCAGAGTAACAGAATGAGAGAGAGAGGAGTATCTGAGACAGAGAGAAGGGTTAGGTACTACATCAGGACAGGAAAAAATGAAATGTACAGATAGAAGATGGGTGACACCTGACTTGACCACAGTCCATGTGGAAAGAATCTGGATGTCTTAATAGATCACAAGCTGAACATGAGCCAGCAATGTGATGCAGCAGCAAAAAAAGCCAGTGCAAGTCTGGGCTTCAACAACAGGAGTATAGTGTCTAGATCAAGGGAAGAGAATAACATTTTCAGAGTATTTTTATTATTATATTATATACATTGTTGGAGTGACTATTTATTTACATGATATGTTTATTTTGTTTTATGTATGTGTGTGTGTGTGTGTGTGTATACACACACATACATATATATAAACATAAATATAAATATAAATATAAACATAAATATAAACATACACACACATACATATACATTCATACACACATACATATTACATACCTATATAAAAAGAATTAATAGCAACCATCCAAATAAGGACTAAAAGATGACTTTTTACAACGGTCAAAATAAATTCTACTTTTACACATCTCAGATAGTTAATATAAATGTTAAATTTTAAAAACTTATCATCCTCAGATTGCCTTCATTCTTCTCAAAAATATAAATCAACCTCCTCTGGCCATTTTGTGCAGCTTGACCTGAAATGAGCTATCAAGAGCTGTTAGCCTTACAAAAGACCCACTCTGGGGGGAGATGTTTTCTTTTTTTTATTCCTTATTATTAATAAATGCATTCTGCTGGAGGTCTTAATAAATTTTTGTAAATGTGTTCTGCTGGAGCTCATACCCCCCCCCCCAAAAATTTAAGATTTCCTGATCTGGAGGAGTCTAAATGAGGCCATCTAAATGCCCCTCCCTAAACTGCAAACCCCAGAATTCCCCAGGATGTTGAAAGTGGAATAATAGCACTATAACAGTATAGCGTGGAAATGGCCTTCCTCTCTAACTGTAATGAAGCATAAAGTGGAACTTACTCCCAAGTAGGTCTTGAAAAGCTTTTCCGTTGGGGTAACTGCTTCACCCGTCCGTTTCCAGGTCCCAGGCAAGACGCCCAGGCGGCCAAGCGGTTCATCCTCGAAATGTACACGGATGTCTTCAGGCAGTCCTCGGCCTCGGGCGGCGTTGACGGAGCGGGACCCCCGAAGGAGAGCTACAGGCCCCGAATCCTCTACCCTCACTACACGTGCGCCACGGACACCCAGAACATCGGGACGGTCTTTGAGGACATTAAAGACGCCGTCCTGGCTGGCTACTTGGACGAGTTCAACCTCGTCTAGAAGGAACCGACGGCCGCCGAGACGAATTGGCTGGTGCGCGGAAGACGGCTTGGACGGGTACCGTTTACTCCGGGGGAAGCATTTATGGGCTGAATTTTGCCCTAAGACCACCTCCGTGGGGAAACCCTAGAACTTTGGTTTTTGCAACTGCAAAAAAGGACATTGGTTTGAAATCTATGTAACTTCAGCAACGCAAAACTGTCAGACAGAATTTCAGAATCCTTTGGTGATGGGACCTGACACTATCCCAAAATGCCAGCTGGCAAACCTGGATGCCTGCTTGGCGATTTATGGATTTCAGAGTGGAAGTGCCTAGATTGTTCAGTCTGCAGAGGCAATAATATTATCCGCTGCCCTTGGTTAAAATTATCCTCTATAATCCGAATTAAGCCGCGACTGTCATAGCAGTTTAGGAGAAGGTAGGGAGAGGGGTGTTTCTCGGCAACATTACTGCCGTGAAGAATTTTTGTCATAATGCAAAGTCTTTTGCAGCCTGGACTAGAACCAGCCATCAAGAGCCGTTAGCTTTACAAAAGACCCGTTCCGGGCAGAGATGAGAAATTGCCAGAACTCGTATGTTGGAATGGATCGACAGCCTTCTTGGGACTTATCTTGTCAAGAACTGGCCAGCTAGCGATTGTGACCAGCATCCGTAATCCACAATTCACCACTACATCACTTCACGTGCCTCCTAGTGAGTTTGCTAGGTCCTCGCTTGTTTACACGGGCTCTTTATGCCTGGATTTTGGCTTTATTGGCCGCCAACCACTTCCCTTTGTCATAACATTCCAGCACTCTCGATTCCTCCATTCCTTACCCGTGTTTATTGGATGCAAATGGATTTTTTTTGTAGGCAGCTGTTGCAGAGAATAAAATGGCTCCCATTCAATAGAGAGACTGAGACTGCCAGCATATGCTGTGGGATTGGCCCCCGGGGCTGGCGTGATGGGCAATGCATAGAGAAAACTCACCGTCTCCGGTGTTCTTACTCTCCCCTTTGGGCAGCGGTGTGGGTCGGGGCCCAGGTTTCAAAGTGAATGTCAAAAGGAGGTCCTCTTACCCCATGGCAAACTCTTGAGTTGTTTCTCTGCACAATTTGACAAAGGTGTAGTGGTTTGAGCACTGGAGACCAGGGTTCGAGTCCTTGCTTGGTCACGGAAACCCGTTGTGTGACCTTGAGCACATCACACACTCTCAGCCCCAGAAAACCCCATAATAGGTTCACCTTCGAATCACCATGTGTCAGAAATAATTGGAAGGCATGCAACAACAGCAACAAAGCTCCATTATATTAGGGTGGGGAAAAAACTGAAAACATTTGACAAACAGGCCCCAAAAATAGCTTTTCTTTTTTGAGTGTTGCAAACCCCCAATTTTATGCAGAAGAATCCCGAAAAAGAAAGATTCTCATTGATCCAAGAATCTTGGATCAATGAGAATCTTTCCTTTTCGGGGATTCTTCTGCATAAAATTTTGCCCATGGTTCTTTGGTGGGGGGAAAAAAGCAAGCATTTTAGCCATGTCTAAACATAGCCGTGTCTAAATATTTGAAGGGAGGTCATGTCGAGGAGGGAGTGGGCTTGTTTTCTGCTGCTCTAGAGACTAGGACACGGAGCAATAGATTCAAACTACAGGAAAGGAGATTCCACCTGAACCTCAGGAAGAACTTCTTGACAGTCAGAAGTGGAATACACCACCTGGGAGTGTGGTGGAGTCTCCTTCTTTAGAGATTTTTAAGCAGAAACCAAATGGCCATCTGTTGGGAATGTTTTGATGGGTGTTCCTGCATGGCAGGGGGTTGGACTGGATGACCCCAGGGGTCCCTTCCAACTCTACGATTCTATGCTTCTATTTGTTGTGCTCAGGAAATAGCGTTTTCTGTACAGGAAATGATCTTTGTGTCCACAAAATGTTATTTCCCAGACAGAAAAAAAAAAGTTAATTTCTTGCAGAAAATGCTGTCGTTGGGGATTTATCATCTGCAAAACTCGCACGTGAGTGATTTTCAGAGAAAAGAGGAAAAGGTCACGGTGTCTTCCTGCACGGCAGGGGTTGGGATTTGCACGCCCTTGGGGGTCTTCCCTGGGGGGTCCCTCTCAGCTCTATGATCGTATACCACGAGGCAAGGGGTTCTCCTTCATCAAGTTACGTCTGTCATGCTTTTGCAGCAGGACCAAGACTCCCTGGACTCGGAGCAGCCACACCCCAGAAACGTGAAAAGGGAGTACTTACGGCACCCGGTGCAGGAGGTAAGGGGAGAGCCCAGGTCTCGGGCAGTGCTTATATGAGAAAGGCTTGTTAATAAGGACACAGTTGGTCAGGAGGCTGAGCCTATATAAACAGGGGCCTCGACAAGAGAAGGTTGCTGGGAATTACTGATGCTTTTGGTAGTGATTCTTGCATTCTCTGCCTGTGTGCTTTGGACCTTGACACGTCGCTGGGATTACCGGCGCGGCTTTTGGGCTATTCCCTATCGTTGTGTCCTTACGGAGAGTTTGCTTCAGCCCCGAGGCTGTTTTGCGGAGCTGCCGTTCTCCAGCGAATTAGGCAATCTAGGCGGGGTGCCGAGCCCAGGACGAGAGTCCCACTGCAATGGGGAAAGGCATCAAGGACCACAACCTGGTATTTGTAGCAAAAGATTTTATTTCTAGCATGTTACTCCCAAGCTCTAGGGAAAAGAAGCAGGGGAAGGAAGGAAGGATTTGCTAAGAAGGGGACAAAATCTGGAGACATCTGAGATACGTGTTTCTCTAGTCTGCATGTCAGGAGCTTGGACTCGACAACCCATGTGGTCTCTTCCAATTCTAACATCCTCCCCGTTACTTATTCCTATATGATTTCTTAACAACACAAGCTCAGCGGAAAGGGAGGAGTTGCAAAGGGCCTTGCGTTCAGGAGACGTGCAACAGGCTGGCTGTTTTTGATGGAAGAGTCCAGGAGTTGCCGCTTCTCATGGATTCTCCTCCATGACCTTTTTGATCCAAGGGAGATAATATGCGATGCGAGCGTACACCCCGGGCGGCTGGTTGTAGCCGAAAGAGACGACACCATGGACCACTCCGTTGCACACCATGGGGCCTCCGGAGTCCCCCTGCAGAGGGAAAGAGCAAAGACAGTGGTGGGGAGAGGGAGATATAGGATCTTCTTGGACCAAGGGGAGCTGGGGAGGTCTCAGATTCACACACGGTGTCTCTTGAGTATGGCCGTGGTATGGTATAACTTTATTGACTGGTCATTTGACCACATCAGAGCAAAGCAACATGGTAAAATACAATACAGTGGAATACTTCAGTAAAGTGAAGTAAAATAAGCTAAAATAAGGTAGGATATGGTGCACATTTTAAATGTACAGATATTCTGTGTGTGATACCTGGCTTGAAAACAGTATGTGTGAAAGGAATCTTGGAGTCTTAGTCGACCACAAGCTGAACATGAGCCAGCAGGGTGATGCAGCTGCTAAAAAAGCCAATGCAATTCTGGGCTGCATCAAGAGGAGCATAGTGTCTAGGTCAAGGGAAGTGATAGTACTACTCTATTCTGCTTTGATCAAACCCCACCTGGAATCCTGTGTTCGGTTCTGGGCACCCCAATTCAAGAAGGATATTGTCAAGCTGGAACGTGTCCAGAGGAAGGCGACCAAAATGGTGAAGGGTCTGGAGCCCATGCCCTATGAGGAGTGGCTTAGGGAGTTAGGTATGTTTAGCCTGACAAAAAGAAGGTTAAGATGATAGCCATGTTTAAATATTTGAAGGAGCGTCATGTTGAAGGTGGAGCAAGCCCGTTTTCTCCTGCTCCAGAGACCAGGACAAGGAGCAATGGCTTCAAACTACAGGAAAAGGGATTCCACCTAAACCTCAGGAGGTACTTCCTGATAGTCAGAGTGGTCGACAGTGGAATTTGCTGCTGCCCGGGAATGTGTGGAATCTCCTCCTTCTATGGAGGAGGCTGATGATCATTTGCTGGAAGTGCTTTGAGTGTGTGTTCTTGCGTGGCAGAAGAAGGTTGGACTCAATGACCCTTTGAAGCCTCTTCCAGCTCCAGCTGTATTGGGAAGGGAGTTTTGGGGGCTGTAGTCCAAACAAGAGCAATTTTTCTGGCGTTCCCCAAGCCAGGTGCCCGTTCTCCTCTTCCTGCTTACCTGGCTCGTATCCACAAGCTGCTTGTAGCTTCCTGCACAGATCATCCCGTCGTCCAGCCAAGTATAGACCATCCTGCACTTCCTGCGATTGTAGATGGTGACGTTTGTCTCAAAGAGCCTGGAAGTGCTTCTGTTTTCATCGATCAGGCCCCAGCCGGCTATGCTGCAGGGGGTGCCAGTGGGGAGGTCGCTGCGAGACTTCGGCAAGGGGATGATTTGGACGTATTTGTTCAGAATGGGCTTGAAATCCAGCTGCAAAAGGGGAGAGGAAATAGCGGAGCTTTTAAATGTATTCCCATTTCAGTGGGCATAATGAGTTTGAAGATTAGGTCATCTTCTTAAGAGCCCTCCCCAATCCAGAGCAAGAAAAAGCGGTGAAGACAAACAATCAGGGAGCCAATCTAGAGCCCTCCCCCGAAAAAGGAGAGGTCAAACATTCAGGGAACCAATCTGGGGCTACGAAAGAGAAGGAAACAATTCAGAGACTCAGTTTGGAGTCACAAGAAGGAGAGACCAAACATTCAGAGATCCTACCCAGAGCAAAAAAAGGGAGAAGCCAAACAATCAGGGAGCCAGTCTAGAGCCCTCCCCCCAAAAAAGGAGAGGTCAAACATTCAAGGAACCCATCTGGGGCTACGAAAAGAGAAGGCAACAAGTCAGAGACTCAGTTTGGAGTCACAAGAAGGAGAGATCAAACATTCAGAGAGCCTATCCAGAGCAAAAAAAGGGAGAAGCCAAACAATCAGGGAGCCAATCTAGATTCACACACACACCCCCAAAAAAAGGAGAGGTCAAACATTCAGGGAGCCAGTCTGGAGCTATGAAAAGAGAAAGCAACAATTAAGGGAGTCAGTTTGGAGATACAAATAGGAGAGGCCAAACATTCAGGGAGCCAATGCAGAGTTTGTGAAGGGAGAAGCCAAGAATTCAAGCATTCCATTTGGAGCCGTAAAAAGTGGAGGCCAAACATTCAGGAAGCCAATCCAGAGCAAAAAGGAGAGAGAGAGAAAGAGACACCAAACTCCAGCAAACCAATCCAGAGCCCCTCAAAAAGTGAGCCCAAACAATCAGGGAGCCAATCTGGAGCCATGAAAAAAGAAGCCCCCCCAAAAAAATCATGCAATCTTGATTATCTGTTATCAACCAGTCAGGTCTGGCCATTTACCACTGAAGCAGTTGCAGATCTTGGGTAAAGCTAATGGCTCTTGGTTGCCTGTCCAGGACCAAACCGTCCAGAAGAGCTGAAAACAATATGCCAGTATTGTGTAGCATATAATTCTCTCCTCCCACCCCTTGTTTCCGCCTCCCAGCATCTGCTGCCTAAGGCCAATGAATGCCTGTTCAGGTGCATTATTTTATTCCAGGTAGTTGCCTGGAGAGCTGGATCTCCCCGTGCGAGAACAAGGGCTTCCCTTAGGCCAACTTACCTTCAGCAGAAGTATGTCGTTCGTGTACACCTCAGGGTCGTATTCTGGGTGCATGTGGTAAGACTGGACCCCGATCACTTGCTGGGACTCCTCAACGGCGTCCAGGTCGTGGGCCCCCAAAACAACTGTAATATCACTGGAAAGAGAGGGTGGGGTTAGCTGTGTTAAAATTCTGGAACGAAACCGGAAAGAATTAGGGTTGCCTCGAGAGATTTCAGGTTCTGAAGGAAAGCAGGTGATTTCACAAAGGTGGGGAACAGTTTCGGATCTCGGATAGGAGGGGCAAAAGGCACCGGCAGAATGAAATGCATAGATGCAGGACGGGGGACACCTGGTTTGGAAAGGATCTAGGAGTCTTAGTAGACGACCAGCTGAACGTGAGCCAGCAGTGTGCTGCGGCAGCTAAAAAAGCCAGTGCAATTGTGGGCTGCATCTGGAGTGCAGAGTCTAGGTCAAGGGAAGTGATGGTACCGCTCTATTCTGCTTTAGTCAGACCCCGCTTGGAATCCTGTGTCCAATTCCGGCCACCACAGTTCAGGAAGGATATTCACAAGCTAGAAAGTGTCCTGAGAAGGCAACCAAGCTGGTGGAAAGCCTGGAAACCATGAAGCCCTATGAGGAGCAGCTTAGGGAGCTGGGGGGTGTTTGGACTGGAAAAGAGAAGGTTAAGAGGCGACATGAAAGCTGTGTTTAAATATTTGAAGGGATGTCGTCTGGAGGATGGAGCAAGCCTGTTTTTTGCTGCTGCGGAGACCAGGACGCGGAGCAATGACGTCAGCAAAATAGATTCCGTCTGAACATCAGAAAGAACTTCCTGATGGTAGGAGCAGTTTGACAGCTTTCACATTCTTCCTTTCCTCCGCCAAAAAAATGTATGTTTCTTTGATTGTGAATTAGATGGTGCAAAAAATAATAAGTAAATTATTGGGGGGGGGGGAAGTTTACACTAAAACACGGACTGGATCTGTCTGTCTATACATCTGTCTATCCATCCATCCCATGTGTGTGTGTGTGAGATCTAGATTTAGCTGTGTGCCATAGGAGTGGTGAAGTTAACTCCCCTGTCCTCTCCTGCCCCATAAATGGGGCAACACATTTATTTATTATAAATGTGTTGCCCCATTTGAGGGCCAGGGAACCCCGTACAAAATGCCTTCCCTCCCTTATTTTGGCCAGGGTGTCTGCTCCGAGTTTCAGTCATAACTTTCAGCCAGGGTGCTGAATCTCTTTGGGAGAGGGAGAGGGTCCAGTCCCTTGCAAAGCTTCTCGAAAGTTCGCACTAAAATCCGGGCTGGATTCACCGCGGTGAAAAAGAAAAAGCAAACAGAGAGAAGAAAGCCAACCAATTTGGGGGTGAAACGGGGGGTACTTACGCCTTGCAGTGGGCTGCCGTCATGACCCACTGAGGCGCCACGAGGAACCCGCCACAACCAAAAACAACTCCTGTTTTCAAGGCCGCGATGTACGGTCTGGAGTGAGGCTTGGCTTCGTGGCCGCCGATGATCTGGCTCCGCAAGGGATCTGCTGGAATTGCAAACGCAAAGAACCGGCCGTTTAGAAGGGGGCTGGAACTGAACGGTTGGGACAGATTCGTGGGAGAGGGGGAGACCCCCTTATCCCACCGCAATGGCACCCCACTTACTACAAGTACCAGCCACGGTCCACGGCTTGCACCCCAGAGAAGGTACGTCTACATTAATCTGTTCCCATAATGCTGGTGTATCATTCCCAGAGATATGTGTGCATGGTGTATATGTGTATTGCAAGAATAATTTCTTCGGAGATTTTAAAAGAGAGGCCGGATGGCCATCTCTTGGAACGCTTTGATGGGTGTTCCTGCATAGCAGGGGGTTGGACTGGATGGCCCCTGGAGTCCCTTCCAACTCTAGGATTCTACGAACAAAAAAACGCTTGGGTATACCCAGTCGTCCAGAAGCAAAAGATACAGATAAAGATGACTGGGTATACCCAAGCTTTTTTTGTTTGTAGAATCCTAGAGTTGGAAGGGACTCCAGAGGCCATCCAGTCCAACCCCCTGCTATGCAGGAACCCACATCAAAGCATTCCCAAGAGATGGCCATCCAGCCTCTGCTTAAAAACCTCCAAAGAAGGAGGAGACTCCACCACTCTCCATGGAGGCAGCAGATTCCACTGCCGGAAAGCTCTGACCGTCAGGAAGTTCTCCCCGAGGTTCAGGTGGAATTGCCTTTCCTGCAGCTTGAATCCGTTGCTCCCTGTCCGAGTCTCTGGAGCAGCGGAAAACGAGCCCGCTCCCTTGGGCGAGTCGCAATCTCCCAGCGGCAGTGGAAAGCAAAGGCAAAGATGGAGTGATAGCTATCTGTGGAAGACAGAGTAAACCTGTTTTCTGCTGCTCCAGCCACTAGGATGTGAATCAGTGGCTTCAAAGAACAAGAAAAGAAATTCCAACCAGACATTAGGAAGAAATTCGTTATTGCAAGAGCTGTCCCAGAAGTTTAAATATTAGAAGGGATGCAATGTTGAAGATGGAGCAAGCTTGTTTTCCACTGCTCCAGAGACTAGGACAAGGGGCAGTGGTTTCATACTTTTTAAGCAGAGGCTGGATGGCCGTTCCTCATAGCAGGGGGTTGGACTGGATGGCCCCTAGGGGTCTCTTCCAACTCTATGATTCTATGAGATGGCCACCCAGCCTCTGTTTTAAAACTTCTAAAGAAGGAGACACTACAACCCCACATCCTTATGGTTGATAGACAGGCAGATAGAGCTGGGAGACACACACACACACACACGACTTACGGGGGTGAGGTGAGGAGAAGGAGACCATCAGGAGAAGAACAGTGCAGTGAAGGTTCCTCATGTTGGCTTTCCGACGTGGTGGGAGCTGTAGATTGCGCCGTCCTATGACCTTGTGGCTTTTATAGCCCATCGTCCACTTGCTGGACCCCTCCCCTTCTTGGGAAAGCCCCAAGGTTGCGCGTTGTGTGTGTGTTGTCAAGCTCCGAGGGGAAGATCTCAGCCGATCTTAACTGGACGTCACCGTTCCTGGAAGACGAGGGGACGGCTTCTTCTCAGAACGGCTGATAAGAGAGAGTGGGTCGAGGGGGCCTGTGGTGGGCAAGGGGATGGAGTGATCGGTGTGCCGTAGGGCTCTGGGTTCGAGATGTGCTAGAATCCACAACCAAAGCCATCTCGAGACCCCTGAGGTCCAACCCCTGAGGTCCAAAGAGGGAGCCATTATAACAGTCTTTGGATTTGGAACGGTTTTGACTGACCGAACCCAGTCCGGTGTGAACAGCAAAGATCACGAGACTCTTGATTTTCTTTCCCCGATAACCTTTGGCAACGATTGTGCGATTGTGTTCCTGTGAAAGTGGCACTATCTCCTTCTCGGAAGAGATTTCGGAAGCCTGACGGTTGCCTGAGGAAGTGAGTTAAAACTTGACCGTAGATGCCCGCGTTCTTTACGGAGATAGATCGAACAATGGGAGCGAATGGCAGTGTGGTTTAGTGGTTAGAGTATCAGATCAGTGCTTATCCGATGGCTTAGGGGGCAGAAGACGGTCAGAAAGCAATAGGGGTTGAAAATTTGGAATTATTGAAAGGGCAGAACGTTGAAAGACATGTTGTCAAAAAGCGGGGAGTGCATTTACAGCCTTCTCCAGCTTACACGACAGGTTAAGGACCAGAGTCAGAAAATGGAATTGGTTGAAAAGGGGAAACCATGGACTGTTGTGTAGGACGCATGAAGGGCTTACAGAGGCTCACTTGAGACTGGCTGCGCCCAGGCTGCTCGCAGAGTCTCTCCATGACCTTTGAGAATTGTTGGAAGACAAAAGAGGACATTATTGAGCCTTCTTTGTTGAGCATTAGGTGAATGTGAGCCGGCAGTGTGATGCAGCAGCAAAGAAGGCAAATGCGATTTTGGTGTGCATGAATAGAACTATGGTTTCCAAACTGAAGGAAATGGTAATCCCACTGTATTCTGCACTGGTCGGGTCTCATTGGGGGAAATTCACTCCATTATAGACAAGTTGGAGCGAGAGAAGGACAAAAAGGATGATAAGATGTAGGGAGAACGAAACATAGGAATATTGGTTGAAAGTGTAGGAAAAACAAGACGATCCTGAAATCCTAGCGTGGGATTGGAAATAGGACTTTTATAGGTATGGCTCCCGTGGCTGGAATATAACAATTGAAGGAAGATCCAGGAAACAATTCTGCTTTACACAAGACTGGATGCCCCCAAAGAATTCTCCTCCAAAGTCCATAATTCTATAACCTTCTGGTAGCCCGACCCAAGCTCGAGCTGGCCATTTTAATGGCCAAAGAAGGGAGATTTTTCAAGCCGATATCTGTAAAGGTTGGATCACAAAGATAACGAAGCTGCATGTTTTCCCCCTCCTCTCTCATGCTGATAAATTTCCGAATCTCTCACTCATATGACTTTTTAACTGTCTTTTTCTAAGCGGACTCCTAACGGTCAGTTCTTTGGTCGAGATGCAGATAGGAAGAGGGTAGCGTCAGGTTAAAAGATGGGCGAGGGAAGAGGAAATATGTGCTGAATTGATTAAGCGGGTACAATCTAGCGGTCAGGGTGCTGAGCTGGGACTTGGGAGGTCTAGTTTTGAGTCCTCAGTGAGCCAGGAAACTCACGGGGAGACTAGCAGTGGTGGGGGGCGTCCATGTCCGTGGGACGGTGAATCCCCCGCAGGCTTTAAAAGACCTCTCCAAAGTGTGGAGGTCTCTAAAAGGTGAAAGGGATCTAGGAGTCTTCATAGACCACAAGCTGAACATGAGCCAGCAGTGTGATGCGGCAGCCAAGAAAGCCAACATGATTCTTGGTTGCATCAATAGGAGTATGGGGTCTAGATCGAGGGAGGTACGGGTACCACTCTACTCTGCTCTGGTTAGACCCCATCTTGAATACTGTGTCCAGTTCTGGGCACCCCAATTCAAGAGGATATTGACAAGCTGGAGCAAGTCCAGAGGAGGGCGACCAAAATGGTGAGAGGCCTGGAAGCCATGAAGCCCTGTGAGGATAGACTTAGAGAGCTGGGTATGTTTAGTCTGCAGAAGAGGAGGTTAACAGGGGACATGATAGCCATGTTTAAATAATGTAATGTGGGAAATGGAGCAAGCTTGTTTTCTGCTGCTCCAGAAACCAGGACAAAGAGCAATGGATTCAAGCTGCAGGAAAGGAGATTCCACCTGAACCTCAGGAAGAACTTCCTGACAGGGCTGTCCGGCCGTGGAATCTGCTGCCCCAAAGGAGTGTGGTGGAGTCTCCTTCCTTGGAGGTTTTTAAGCAGAGGCTTGATGGTCATCTGTCAGGAGTGCTTTGAGGGTGTTCTTGCATGGCAGGGGGTTGGACTGGATGGCCCCTGGGGTCTCTTCCAGCTCTACATTTCTATGATTCTATGATTCTATAAACAGGTCCAGCACCTTGGAGAGCAGCTGTGTTACTTTCTATTAGTTCAGCACCTTGGAGAGTTCCCTTTAAAGCGCCCTGCCGGTTCAGCACCTTGGAGAGTTCCCTTAAAACAAATCAGAACCTGGAACGGATTCGCCGCTCCACTGATACGGAAGATGCCGGCCGTGTGGAGGATCACCTTGGGCCTTTTCTCTTTCTCAGCTTCGGCACGATCTACCCTGCAGGGTTGCTGTGAGGATAAAAGGAGGGAGGAGGAGAGCCGTGAATGGGAGCAAAGGCACCATAGAAAGGGGACGGGTGAATACTAAATCTAGCCGTATGAGATGGAGGATTGGCAAGGGTTGAGTCAGCTCCACACGGCGTTTTAATCCAGTTTCTTTGTGGTTTGGGATTATTGCAAAATATATGGGCCTTCTGGTGTGTAGAATCATTGAATCATTGAGCGGGAAGAGATCTCAAGGGTCATCTAGTCCAGCCCCCTGCGATGCAGAAATAAAGCATTCCTGACGGATGGCCATCCAGCCTCTGTTTAAAAATCTCCAAAGAAGGAGATTCCATCACACTCCATTGAGGCAGCGTATTCCACTGCTGAACAGCTCTGACCATCAGGAGGTTTAGGTGGAATCTCTTTCCCTGAAGTTTGAATCCATTGCACCTTGTCCTAGTCTCTGGAGCAGCGGAAAACAAGCCTGCTCCCTCCTCGACACGACATCCCTTCAAATATTTAAACATGGCTCTCATGTCACCTCTTAACCTTCTCTTCTCCAGGCTAAACACCCCCAGCTCCCTAAGCTGCTCATCATAGGGCTTCATAGTTTCCAGACCTTCTACCACTTCTCTGGACATGTTCCAGCTTCTCAATATCCTTGAATTGGGGTGCCCAGAACCAAACGCAGGATTCCAGGTGGGGTTTGACCAAAGCAGAATAGAGTAGTACTATCACTTCCCTTGACCAAGCCACTCTACTCCTATTGATGCAGAGCAGAATTGCATTGGCTTTTTTAGCTGCTGTGTGACACGGCTGGCTCATGTTCAGCTTGTGGTTTACTAAGACTCCTACATCCTTTCCCTCTATTGTGGACCAAGAAGTGGAACAGCCCTGGGCCCCGGACGGAATTCCATGGCTTCACCCAACAGTAGTCTTGTCTAGCCCAGATTTTACTACCTTGTTTGCAAGGATAACATGGGACACCCCCTTAAAGGTCTTACTGGAGTCAAGGTAGGTGGGCTTTGTTGGGACTGGTAATTTTGTAACTTTGGGGGTTTGCTTTTACAGTCATTAAAGGTCAAACATGACCCCCTCCCCAAGCCTTGCCAAGAAAATCTTAGTGGTTTGGGTGTTGGATTAGGACTTTGGGAGACTCGAACTCGAATCCCAGCCCATGGAAGCCCATTGGGTGACTTCAGAAAAGTCCTGCTCTCTCAGCCTCAGGGGAAGGCAATGGCAAACCTCTGCTGAGGAAATCTGGTCAAGATAACCAATAATTGAAGCCAGTCTTTGGCAAGAACAAACATGGCTCCACCGTTTAATAGAACTAGAAGTCCCAAAAATAATCATAGCTTATAGATGGCTTCAGTAAGCCATCACACCCTTTTTCCTTAACACGACCCGCATTCTGGCGAGGAGTGCTTGCAAATGTTATTGGAAGGGGGTCATGAGCAAGGCCAGCTCTCCCCCATGGGGTTGCCTCAGGCAGCAGATTTGTGGGGGCGGCACCAAGCTGTGAGAAGAGAAAGCTGCGACACAACCGGCGCGCTATTGTGGTTGTTGCATGCCTTCGAGTCGTTTCCGACTTACGGCGACTGTAACTACCCTATTGTGGGGTTTTCTGGGGCTGAGAGTGTGTGACCCCCCAAGATCCGCCTGGGGCTGAGAGTGTGTGACCCCCCAAACTAACCTGCCGCTGTGCCATCTTCAAGCTAACCAAAAATTCCATTTTCATACACAGAAGAGGCAATTGGTACCACCCCCATTCAGATTTTATACCCAGAAGGGGGAATAGGTACCACCCCCACTTTGGTTTGGGCCTCGGGCGGCAAAATATCATGGGACGGCTCTGGGGGCGGGGAAGATGGAAGTAGTAGTAGGCGAAAGAGGAAGAGGGCCGCAGAATGACAACAACACATAACAATGCAAGGGTTGGTTTATTCCGCGGGCGATGCGTGTGCTTCGCAGATTTACGGGCCGAACCGTGGCTCCTTCACCCAATGGTCTCTTTGATCCAAGGAAGGTAGGCGGCAACGCGGGTGTAAATCGAGGGCGGTATCTGGAAGCCGTAGGAGACGATGCCGTGCGCCGCCCCGTTGCACACCAGTGCGCTTCCGGAGTCTCCCTAAGCATGGGGGACGGAAGAGAAAAGGGTGGGAAATATTATCAGCTGGAGCCTGATGGGTATTGGGTATTTAGAAGTCTAATCTTCTTCTAAATCTTCTAAATAAAATATATTAAAATAGCATGTAATCCCGTCACCCGGGATTTAATTTTCTCAAAGGTAAAACTCGTTAGAAATAGCTTAGGAATTGGATGCGGTTGAAATACTCAGATTCTAATTCCTGTGTCTCTTAATTCCCCAAACTCGTCCAGTACCTGTCACTTCCCCCCCCCATATCCCCCCAATCCGATCTGTCTTCAGAGTTGTTAACATACAGAGGTTCGGTTTCTGAGGGGGGATGCCCTGCCCTCCTCCTTGCTGCTAGGTCTCGTCTCCATTAGCCGCCGGCCGGGCCCGAGAGCTCTCTGGCTGAGAATCCTCAAGGCTCCTCCCTAAACTGCAAACCCCAGGATTCCATCGGATCTTCTCGGGCAGCCGATCGTACGCGATCGTCTCGCCCGACACGGTCCATCGTATGAGGTCTTCTCTGCCTGACCCGGACAAACTTTGACTTCTAGGTATTAGATTTTTAAAAATGCAAAGAAGAAGAAGATGGAGGAGGAGGAGAGAGGAAAAGATCGAGGCCAGAGAATGTGCAGTCTTGAAAACTTAGGAATATTTTAGCATCTTGGCCGGGAACCATTTGAGGTTTGGGGAAATGGGGTGAAGTCATTTGTGCGCAAAACTGTGCGCCGCCATATAACCTGATGGCGAACCGACGTAGCACAGCCTTAGCAACTTTTCACGCTGCTACGCCGCTTGCCGTACCTCGATAAATCCCTGCTTCTAAACTCTGAGTGTTTCCTGGGAAAGCCAGCATATGACACTCCCCTTTTCTGACTGCATGTCCCATCGTCCCCTGCTTCCTATGCGCACCCAAAACCCAAGATCCTCTATTCTTTCAGCGTCTTGTAAACATAATGCTCTGGATCCCACAACCGCTGTACGGTGGTGAAGCGTCGCAAGGGGATTTTGGACCCTGTTCATTAAGGGGAGACAGAAAATTTCACCATATCCTGGATTCTGTTGGTTAGCGCCGAGTAAGGTACGGACGTTCAGCGAGAGGGGGAATCCCTGCCAGGTCTAATCCTGCTTCCTCTTTGCAGGGCCACCAAAGACTTTAAAAAGGGAAGGAGAAGAGAGAAAAGACCCTGTAAGGGTGGGAATGCGATTTCGGAGACGGAAAAGCCGAAACCGGAAAGAGAGCCGAGGTGGCGGCACTCACGTTGCTGACGTCGCAGATGACGGAGCGGCTGCCGGCGCACAGCATCTCGTCGGTGAGTTCGGGGACGAACAGGAGGCACTTCCTGCGTCCGGGGATGGTGACGTTGGTCTCAAAAAGCTTCGAAGAGCCCTGATACCTCGCGTCAATGCGACCCCATCCAGCCACAAAGCAGCGCGTGTCCTTGGGCAGGTCGCTGTCCGTCTTGGGCAGAGGGACGAGTTGGACGTTTCGGTTGAGCTGGGCTTCCCGGTTGAGCTGTTAGAAAAGAAGCAGAAAAACTTCAGATTCCAAGAAATATCTATATGCTTTACGTCTCCATTTTGGAAAGGGCCGTTCTCTCTCATGCAATTAGTCATAGAATCGTAGAGTTGGAAGAGACCTCAGGGGTCATCCAGTCCAACCCCGTTCTGCCACGCAAGAAGAGACCATCAAAGCACTCCTGACGGAAAGCCATCCAGCCTCCATTTAAAAACCTCCAAAAAAGGAGACTCCACCACACTCCCAGGCAGCAACGTATTCCACTGTTGAACTGCTCTTACCATCAGGAAATTCTTCCTAAGGTTTAGTGGAATCTCTTTTCCTGAAGTTTGAAACCATTGCTCCATGTCCTGGTCTCTAGAGCAGCACAAAACAGGCTGTCTCCATCAGCCATAAGACATCCCTTCAGATATTTAAACACGGCTACTATGCCCCCTCTTAACCTTGTCTACACCCAGCTCCCTGACACACAAGAACAATTATAGCAAGGTGCCATTATCACAAAGGATTCAGCAAACTCGTTCGATATTACTTCCTGCTACAGACGAAGCCTCTCACACCTGTCAATCCAGTTATCTTTGAAGGGCTGCAGCGCACAGTTCCCCAAATCTTTTTGGAAGGAAGCTGTCTTCAGAACAGTGCCTGCTTCTCACCTCCCACTAACAATATGACTGATGTTATAAAGTCCTTCGGTTTTTGAAAAATAACAAGTGGAGTAAAAAAAAAAAGGCACTGAGGAAAATGGATTATCCTGTTTTAGCAGCTATACCGGGAGCAGGAGAGAACAAATTCACAGAGAGAAGTGTAAGGCCCTACATTTAGGTAGAAAAAATGGGATACAGAAATATAGGATGGGGGACACGTGGCTGGATAGCGGTACGTGTGAAAGGGATCTAGGAGTCTTCATAGACCACAAGCTGAACACGAGCCAGCAGTGTGATGCGGCAGCCAAGAAAGCCAATGCAATTCTCGGCTGCATCAATAGGAGTATGGTGTCCAGATCGAGGGAGGTACTGGTCCCACTCTACTCTGCTTTGGTTAGACCTCATCTTGAATCCTGTGTCCAGTCCTGGGCACCCCAATTCAAGAGGGACATGGTCAAGCTGGAGCAAGTCCAGAGGAGGGCGACCAAAATGGTGAGGGGCCTGGAAGCCATGAAGCCCTATGAGGATAGACTTAGAGAGCTGGGTATGTTTAGTCTGCAGAAGAGAAGGTGAAGAGGGAACATGAGAGCCATGTTTAAATATTTGAAGGGATGCCATGTAGAGTAAGGAGAGGGCTTGTTTTCTGCCGCTCCAGAGACCAGGATACGGAGCAATGGATTCAAGCTGCAGGAAAGGAGATTCCACCTGAAGCTCAGGAAGAACTTCCTAATGGTCAGAGCTGTCTGGCAGTGGAATATGATGCCTCCCTTCTTTGGAGGTTTTTAAGCAGAGGCTAGATGGCCATCTGTCGGGAGTGCTTTGAGGGTGTTCCTGCATGGTAGGGGGTTGGACTGGATGACCCCTGGGGTCCCTTCCAATTCTACATTTCTATGATTCTATGAACTTATCTTTAGAAGATGGACGGCAGCATGAAATGTTATTTATTGGGGGCTTATGGGGCACGGAGACAGGAGTTGATGCTCTTTCTCCTTACCTTGAGCAGAAGGATGTCATGGTACGGCGTCCCACCAATGAGTCGGTAACCTGGGTGCTGGTGGTAGCTTTCCACCCCCAGCACTTGGGTGGTGTCTTCAACGGCGTTTAGATCGTGGGCCCCCAGGATGACGGAGATGTCCCTTGAAGGGAGAACAGGTGCAGTGAGAGAAGAACCATCCAAACCATCAACCCGCACATTTCTGCAATATACGAGAATCTGGACCTGTACTTTGTGTGGCCCCATCATCCGGTCTGCTGTGAGGACCACCTCCCCTTTGGACAGCATCAAAGGATCCCAATTAGATGCCAATTAGATCCCAATTAAATTCTAGCATCCTCAGAAGGAGATGGAGAAGAGGAAGGAGAGGAGGAGGAGAAGCCAGGTGCTTCCATTTCTTTTCCGTAGTGACCTGCATTCCATGTAGGTATGCTTATCGAATCTTATACTCCACCTGCATTGAGTTCCCTCCTTCCCCAAAATCTCTCTGTGCCCTGGCCTGTGATAAGGACTCACCCGTTGCAGTGAGCAGCAGTCAGCACCCATCGGGGAGCAATGAGGAACCCCCCACAGCCAAAGCGACCGTTCACCTTCAGCGCTGCCGCGTATGGCCGCGAATGGGGCCTGGCTTCATGCCCCCCAACGATCTGGTGGCGCAGGGTGCCTGCAAGACAAAGAGTTTGTCAGTGGGATCCTTGCGTTTGACTAAAAGACCTTCAGAGTTCCTTCTGAAGCTAGGATTCTACAATTCTGTTCCCAGCCTGCAGTACCGTTTATAGTCACTAGATGGCAGACTTCCCTAATCAGGGAAGAGGAAGCTGCAAGCTAAGATATTTATTTTTGTAAGACGTCTTTGACCTTTAAAGAGAGGTGAGTTGGCCGTAGTTGCATGTTCCTGGATAGCAGGAGACCGGGCTCGCTGGCCCCAGAAACCCTTTCCGACTCAAGATCCTAAGTCGTCTACCTTATCTGGGGAGAAGGGCCACAACTGAAGAAGCAAAGCTTCTCCAACACGTGCCAGATGCCCTAATGTTGGTCTTTAGGACCTGAGGTTCTAAGGACCATGTGGAAGGTGAGTCAGGAACTCAGAGAAACCCATGAGGACAGAAAATCTTGGTCTATAAGGCCAAGGAGTCTGACTTGACTTCATGTGGGAATGATAAACTCGTGTCCTTGATTCAGATGCTGTTGGATTCTGGTTCCCATCATTCTGGTTCAGATTCTGTTGGATTCTGGTTCCCATCATCGCCTTGCAAGGATCTGGCAAAAGGGGACTGGGTCCCTAGTCCTGTCCTAAATTAAACAAAGGCTGCAATTCTCGGTCAGCTACTTAACGACATGACTATTTTAATTATTGTTGGAAAATTCTAGCATTCTCTCTCCCCCTCTCTTGTTCTAGGACAAATGGAGCTTAGTTAGTTTAGGGATAACTGTTCTAAAACGATTGGCTATGGTATCCAGACCATATAACCCCGGACACATTCTGGGGTCAGTTAGTGGTCGTACTTAGAACGCCACGTCTCTCTCTCTCTTTCTCACTTTAGCAATCTTGCTTCTCTCGACTTCTCTCTCCTAGGCTAGCCAAGAAATAAAAGGAAGATACGGTCTTCCTAAATCCTTTGGTTTGTTAGTCAGGATCTCGTTTCTCTAAGAGATATATAATTACGACGTTTATCCGTAAATCCTTTTTACGTTTGGAACCTGAAGCCACCTGCCTTGTTTTTGCTTTCAAGTCCGCCTCCAGTTCAGGGAAGACACACAGAGATGGGGACGTGCTTTTTTCCTGCAACTCTGTTTAGACTAATTCCTAACCGTTTTAGCTCTCATAGAATTTCCCCCCACAGGCTAACCCCCTGGGAAACTCTAACCCCCAGCAGTTAGGCAGTTAGGTAGCACGTCCTAACTTCCTGCCCCACAATTTATCAGGAAGCAGCTGCTGCCAGCGATGGTCATCCGGTCTTCCACCTGTAGGAACACAGCAGAGTGGAATTTCCACCCTATTTACTCCAGCAATCTCCGGTATAAAGATCAGAATCAGTATCCCTGTGTAATTCCTTCTCACACCGGAGTTAGCTGGAAGGAGGAGGGCGGAAAAGTCACTCTGCTGCATCCCAATCCACAGGAGAACAGAGCCCCGTTGCTTGCAGCAGCTGCTGCCCTAAGGCAGAGTTGTAGGTTTTTCCACCCAACATATTCCTTACTCTAATAGGGATAATAAATACGTAGCTCAAAGTTAAACATTCAGAACCGATCGTGGATTCCAGCCTCAGTTTTGGATAACGAGCAATGCACGGTCCAACTAGTCGCATCCTCCTGTAGTCGCTTTCAACGGTCGGACAAAGTCCCTACTCACCTGCAAAGCTGAGCTGGGCGGACAGGAGAGCGAAGAGAGAAAAGATCACCCTGCGCTCCATTTCCACTCTTTCTCTTGAGCCTCCAAAGCGCAGCGAACTCCTCCTTGTCCCTTGTCGCCTTTTATACGCAAGGAAAAAAAATGTTGGCAATCGCATTACATGATCACACCGCCTTTATCTCTTCTCTCTGACATTCCAGATAACCATAAACGGTTCAAGCCTTCAAGCAGTTTTGGCAACCCTAAGGCGAAACCATCGTGGGGGTTTTCTTCGAAAGAGCAATGCCGAGGGGGCTCGCCCTTGCTTTCCTCTGAGGCTGAGAGAGTGTGACTTGCCCACCCGGCGAGCGAGGGATTCACACGCTGCTCTTCGGAGTCCTGGTCCGATGCTCAAACCACTCCACCAGCTTGCTTCTTGGAAAGCACGCTGGAGGAGAGTTCTAAGAAATCCCGAACTCTAAAATGGTCGGGTTTGGATGGGATGGGAGACAAGAAAGGTACTGAAGAAGGCAGACTGGCAAGGAAAAATAAGCCATGTTTTTGAGTGTCATTGCTTCGGAGAATTGGGTGGAAACTCCCCAGCTTGGAAGGAACATATTGGGAATGCAGTCAGTTGTCTGCATTTGCAGATCTGACTTTTGTGGGTTTATCCGCGAGCACCCCAACCCCTTAAGCGCTTCTTTATTCTTGGCATCTCTGATCCAAGTCCTGTAGCCCTTTAAACACCTTCCTCTGGTCTTTTTCTGCCAGCCGCTGCCTAGGCATCGAAGGATGGATCGCAACCCAGTTTTTCAGCACCACAAACCCTCCTCCGATGCCCCACACACACCCAAAGAAGGAGATGGGCAAGCAAGAGAAAGGATAGGGCTACTGTGCCAACTCACCCCCTGGGTGCCCGCTCTCCCCGCCATGCCTCGGCCGCCTTCCCACGGACACCCACTCACACAATTTAACATTTGCCATATTTTCCCCTTTTGTGGGTGTCCTGCACCCCTAACCCTGGCAACTGCCGACTGCAGGGGCATTGAGCCATAGCACGTTGAGACTGAAATACGTTGGTTAGTAGCAGGTTTTTGCATCCAAATGTACAGATTTAGATGCAAAGGGTATTATTGATTGCCGAGAGTGATAAATGTAACATCACTATAATATGAAGCTTCCCAGACTTCTGGCTTGTTTGCATGCTTGTATCTGGAAAATCTAAATTCTTCTCATGGTTTATCTCGGCCGTTCTCATGCTATATTCCGGAGATATCGCATTTTCCCTTTCTGATCTTTCCCTCTAGATGCCTCCTAGCATTTCCCAGATACCTAGGAGCCTTGGATTCGATGCCCGGATAAAAACTGCTGCCGATATTCAATAGGTTGTTGCTGATTGTAATTGCCCCTGGTTGCAAAGTTGCAATAGTCGAAGGACGCTCGAGTTCTCCTTCCTACAGGTCATGCGAAGCAGGGTTTGCTAGGACAACCATGGCAGGAACTGAACATCCTGTCAGGAACTTTGGACTGATGGGAATGCTTGCAATTTCGGACTCATTGTCTGCATTTTGCAGAGAAAATAGCATCTTCTGTGCAGAAAACTGTTTTTTTTTCTGCACAGAAGACAGTATTTTGCAAAGGATATTATTCTGTATAGAGAAAAAAATGGCTCTTTCCTATGCAGAAAACTATATTCTGCACAGCGTTTTTTTTTTTTCACAGAAAAATATTTGAAGGGATGTCATATGGAGGATGGAGCAAGCCTGTTTTCTGCTGCTCCGGAGACTAGGACGAGGAGCAATGGATTCAAACTACAGGAAAAGAGGCTCCACCTAAACATTAGGAAGAGCTTCCTGATGCTAAGAGCAGTTCAACAGTGGACTATACTGTTGCCTCACTGGATGTAGTGGAGTCTCCTTCTTTGGGGGTTTTTAAACCGAGGCTGGATGGCCATTTGTCAGAAATACTTTGATGGTGCCTTCCTACATGGGGTTGGACTAGATGGCCCTTGGGGGTCTCTTATAGCTGTACGATTCCAAGATTTCGACTTATGGTGACCTTCAGACGATCCTATCCGGGGGCTTTCTGAGGCTGGGAGTGTGCGACCCACCCAAGGTCATCCAATCGGTTTCCACGGCTGAGCCAGGAATCGAACTCGGGTCTCCAGGGCTGCCGTGCAATGCTCAAACCACTAGACTGTGCTGTCTCTATACATATGCATACCCCAACATATATAATTGTGCAACTTGACTGTCGCCCTTATTTTAAAAGCCACAGTACTTTCTTTATATATATATATATATATTAAACTTTCTATGCCACATAATTTTTTTTAGGTATTTTATTTTTAAGGGTCAGATATGATTTTTAAAGTGTTAAAATGGGCATCAGTTTAGAGCCGTCAGCATTTGGCCGTTGGAAACCACAACATGTGGCCAACAAAATCTGCCTGTGGACACATTATCGGCCCCGAACTACAGCTCCCGGCCGTGATAACCAAAATGAAGATTTATTTCTTGGAAGGATATGGGGCCGACTGATAGGAGTTATATCTTTCCACATCTGGATGACATTCGACCGAGAACACCCCAGTGCATGTGTGTTCTTTTAAAATTAGATAATTAAAATGGAAACAGAGAGAGCTTCCCATCCCAAGCAGGGATTTTGCTTTGAACCATGTTGGCCGGAGGATTCCCTGCCAGTGGGGCCCTGAATCCACTTCGGGTCTTTTTTTTTCCCTTTTAAAGTAATTTTTGTTAAGGATTTCCAAACCAAGCAAAAGAAAGAGAGAGGTAAGAAATTGCATCAACAAATACACAGGAAAAACAAAGAAAAAAAGAAAATACTAAGTACTAAAAATGACTAAAGACAATAAAAATACTAAGGAAAAAAGGAATATACTTTGGTTTCCGGCTTCCCTAATGCAAATTATGTATAAGGTAACTTCTCTAGCTACGAATGCTGCTCAAATGCTTCCACGGCTACCCTTTCAAAATACACTAATTGTCGAAATCTATGATCAACACACCGTACTTTTTGTCTTGCAAAAAGGTAATTAAAGGTTCCTGTCTTCTAAAAAGGTTCCACTAGTTTTTCTCTTATCAATATCATCCGTTTATCCATTTTAGCTTAAGTCCAGTCCTCCTTCAGTGGAAATTCTGTATTCTTCCGCTTCTGTTCTGCAGACAGGAATCATATCACAGTAAATCCACTTTGGGTCTCAATGCAGGCTTGAATGGAGTCCTGGTTTGGAGGATGGAGCCAGTCTGTTTCCTGCTGCTCCAGAGACTAGGACACAGAGCAATGGCTTCAAACTTCAGGAAAAGAGATTCCACCTAAACATATGAAGAACTTTCTGAGGGTAAGAGCAGTTCGATAGCAGAATATGCTGCTGCCTAGGGGTGTGGTGGAGTCTCCTTCTTTGGAGGTTTTTAAACAGAGGCTGGATAGCCATCTTTCAGGAGACCTTTGAGGGTGTATTCCTACATGGCAGGGGGTTGGACTGAATGGCCCTTGTGGTCTTCTCCAGCTCTATGATTCTGTGAGGCACTCCTCTCTATTCATAAACAGCTTCAGCACCTTGGAGAGCGCATTTCAAAGTGAGCCAAAACCTGGAACGGATTCACCACCCCGCTGACATGGGACCCCCGGTTTCCAGTGCCTTTTAAGTGAGCTGTCCTGTCCCCTCAGGTCTCCAGCGGCAGGAAGATGATGTCACAAAAAGCCAGGTAAGGAAAGGTGAGCTAGGAGCAACTCCCTCCTTTATCAGTGCTGCCCTGGAGGGGGCCAAAGATGCCGAACCCCCCCTTCCCTCTTGTGTTTCCAGAGTCTTCCAAGTGACTTTGTCCCTCTTTGGCTCAACCCACCTCCGTATTTCATCCCGAGTGACCGTTCCAAAGAAGAAATATGCCACTGTGGATCATTAAGAAAAAAATCTAAGCCATCTTTGGGGATAAGAGTACTCAATATCAGGGATAAGAGCAAGCGGAAAGAAGCCCCAGCTGTTGCGGGAAGAGCACCGGGAACAAAGAGAAGGAAGGAGCAGCCGTTGCGGAAGACGCACAAGCGAGTCCGGGTGGAAGGAGAGGCAGCTTTGCGGAAGAGACGCAGCCAACCCCGGCTGGATGACAACACAGCCGTTGTGGAAGATACGGAGAAGAACGAGCAGGAGGAAGGAGAGCCATTGCGGAAGAGACGCGGATGAGAAAGTGCGGAAGGAAGGCTCAGCCGGTGAGATAAAAACGAGCGGAAGGACGGAGCCGTAATTGCAGAAGAGGCGCGGAGAAAAGCGAGCGGAAGGACAAAGTCGCTACTGTGGAAGAGACGCGGACAGGAGTGCCGCGAAGGGAGGAGGAGGATACGGACAAGGACAAGGAAGGCTTAGCCGTTGCGGAAGGACGGAGCGGAAGGACGGAGCTGCCGTCGGAGAAGAGTCGGAGGCCAGACCGAGCGGAAGGAGAAGGAACCACAGTTGTGGAAGACGCAGAAGAGCATTAGCAGACGTGGCAAAGCCAAGAACGAGCGGAAGGCCGGAAGACGGTTGCGGAAGGGAAGGGAGGAGCAGCCCTTGCGGAAGACGGGTCAGATCAAGCGGGCGAAAGGAGCAGCCGTTGCCAAAAAAGGGACGCGGAGAAGACGAAGCGGAAGGAGAGCGAAGCCGTGGCGGAAGAGACGCAGACGAGAACGTGCGGAAGGAAGGGAGTGGAAAGAGACCGCTGAGTGATGCGAGCCCAAAACCATGGACCCCAGTAATCCTCCGCCCTACCACGGGGCGCCCGCCAGGGCCCCCTACCCCCAGCAGATGGGAGCTCAGCCGTATCCAACCTACTTGTCGGGACCGTACGGCACCTACCAAGGTTACCCTCCGTACGGATACCAAGGGTACCCACTGCATTCGGGGCTGTTGCCTCCCGGTTACGCCTATGGGCCACGGCCCACGGTGTACATCATGGAGGAGCGAAGGAGAGACGACACCCTGACCACCTGCCTCCAGGCCTGCCTGGCCGCCCTTTGCTGCTGCTGCTTCTGTGATATGATGACCGCTTGCGACTGAGGTTGGCATCCCGGGACCCTCCGATTTTTGGGATTTCAGCTCCATTTTGTCTCGGCCGGATCCGTTCCTCCGCTGCGTCCTGAGGCCACAATAAACAGTTTGCTTTATGGGGGTTGCAAGGCATGTGTATCCATCGTGGAGATCGGGGGAATTTCTCTTTTTAAAACTATACTCCAGGTCCGTGGATTCCGTATTCATGGATTCAACCAATATTCCAGAAAAAAATTCCCCCCCAAAAAACAAACATTGATTTTTGCCATTTTATCTACACTGCGGTACATAATGGTATCCATTATGTGTCAGCTTCTGGATCCAAACCCTAATGGCTACTGACAATCCACCGTAACTCTTAGGGCCTTTCCGCACTGCACTGTTATAGTGCGATTATTCCGCTTTCAACCTCCTATGGAAGTTGGACTTTAGGGAAGGGCGTTGAAAATGCTCAGCCAAAGAACTCTTGGGCCTCAGTACACGACAAACCCCAGCATTCCCCAGGATGTTGAAAGTGGAATAATCGCACTATAACAGTGTAGTGCGGAAAGGCCCCTAGAATCTCATATCCAGTAAGCCTTGCTTGCTGGGGCACGATGGGAGTTGCAGTACCAAAAGTAATATTTCTAAGCAGTCCATTATAATATTAATGATCTCCTTGGCTCATGTAATAATGGAGGAAAATATTTCCTGCCTCACCTCTTTGCAAGAAGAGGGGTTCCCAAACTTGATACCCCAAATGTTGTTGGCCCCTAACTCCCCAAATCCCCAATCACTGACCGCCATGCTATTCAGAGGGTTTCTGGGGATTTCTAAGATCCTATGAGGAGAGGCTTAGGGAGCTGGGTATGTTTAGCCTGGAGAAGGTAAGGTGAAGAGGGGACCTGATTGCCATGTTGACATATTTGAAGGGATGTCTTATGGAGGACGGAGCAAGCCTGTTTTCTGCTGGTCCGGAGACTAGGACACGGAGCAATGGCTTCAAACTTCAGGAAAACATCCACCTAAACATACGAAGAACTTCCTGATGGCAAGAGCAGTTTGATAGCAGAATACGCTGCTGCTTAGGGGTGTGGTGGAGTCTCCTTCTTTGGAAGTTTTTAAACAAGGCTGGATGGCCATCTGTCCTGAGTGCTTGGATTGTATCTCCCTGCCTAGCAGAATGGGGTTGGACTGGATGACCCCTGGGGTCTCCTCCAGCTCTGTGATTCTATGAAGGCCAACAACATCTGGGGGGTCCACGTTGGGGAAACTATCATTCCGGAAGCACATTTCGGAGAGTGTGCTATTGCTCACAAAACTTGGATAAGTTACTTTTGCGGGGATAAGTTACTTTTGGGAGGCTCTGTTTTTACTCTGTTCTGTTTCCAGCCTCTATGAATGCGGGCCTTTGTCCACAGTGCCTCCTCTAAACAGGGAAAATAGGGGAACCTTGCCCCACCTATTCCTACAACCCTCAGATGCAGGAACAGACCCATAAGCGAATCTCAGAGATCCTTATTGATCGTGGAAGCTAAGCAGGGTCGGCCCTGGTTAATATTTGGATGGGAGTCCGCCGACAAACCCCAAGTGCTGTAGGGTACATTTCGGAGAAGGGGAACTGACCAAACCTCTTCTGCAAATCCTTTGCCTAACCAAAACCCGATGAAATCCGCGGGCTTGCCGTAAGCCGACAGGAAACTTGAAGGCACAGAAGGCAAGGGGTGTGTGTGGTGGGGAGAAGGCCGGTTGAGGTGGTGCTGGGTTGTTTTTCTGAGCTTTGGGTACGTTCCATCCTGCGATACACCAAAACTGTGGTTTTGGGTGTGGTGCAACAACCCCTTCCTCTTGGTTTTGTTTCTTTTTCTTTTTTGCAAGGTAGGACAAATGTATGTGTGCCCTTTTTTAAAAAAAACACGCCACTAATAACTTTACAAGAGCCCTGGAGACAAACACCTTGCTTTTTAAGGCAGAGGCAACGACACGGATTTGTCTCATTTCCACCCTGAGAGGTCGGCGTGCTGGCCCTCCGCGGAACGGCTGCAGAGATTTAGCCAAAAGTCAACCGTGGTCGGTGAGTCCAAGTGGGATGAGCGGGTGCAAGGATCTGACACAGGTGGGCATACAGAATCACAGAGTTGGAGGGGATCCCAAAGCTCATCCAGTCCAACCCCCTGCCATGCAGGAACACTCATCCAAGCATTCCCAACAGATGGCCATCCGGTGTCTCCTTAAAAACCCCCAAAGAAGGAGACTCCAGCACACTCCCAGGCAGCCTATTCCACGGTCAAACTGCTCTTCCCATCAGGAAATTCTTCCTAATATTTAGGTGGAATCTCTCTTCCTGAAGTTCGAAGCCGTTGCTCCGTGCCCTAGTCTCCGGAGCAGCAGAAAACACGCTTGCTCCGGGCAGCGGCATATTCCACTGTTAGGAAATTCTTCCTAATGTTTTAGTTGGAATCGCTTTGCCTGGAATATGAATGCAGAGCCGTCTTGGTGGTGGCGCCTAGGCTTTGAAACTCCCTTCCAAGCTTTTAGAGTTTAAGGCTTTTAAGATGAGAGTTGTAATCCGGTTTCTGCATGGAGTTGGACTTTTTAAAACTTTGGTTCCCTCTTGTAAAGTTCGGGTTTTAAATTCTTTTTAATACAGTTTGTCGTTTCAAGGTTTTTGTATGCTTTGCATTATTTGGTTATCCTCTCAATTTGAGTTAGTTTCTCAGTCTTGGGGGGTGAAAATCAGAGGGAAATGTGGATGACGCTGATATGATGACAGAGAGATCTTTCTGGGTTTTAAATCAGCCAGGTTTCACTCAGGATCGAAAGGACTAGAATCTTGATTTTTTTCGCTTCTTATTTAAATAAGTTAACCCGTGCCACTCCAACCTTGGAGACCCTGACTGTGCTGTAATACTGATGACACACAGAATACATGGGTTTTCTATCTGCCCTCTTTCTCTTAAAATTTATCTTTTTTCTCATATTGGACTACAACTCCCATCATCCCCAGTCAGCCCGTAGAAAGTGGGAAGAGGGCATCCAATGGGACAAACTCTGGTTTAGGGCAATGGGTTGCCCCACAAGCCATTCTCCCCCCCACAAAAAAACTTTTCTTGCAACTTTGCCCTTCTGCAGCAAATGTGGGGTTGGTCTAGATGTCCTCATGGGAACCTTCCCATTCTCTGGTGGCTTCGTTCTACCGCTTAGGGAGGGCAGTGTTTCCTAGTGGGCAGTGCCCGGTGCCACCCTTCACTGTGGACTTTCTGGGGCTTTCCGGATCTTCGGGCTGTGGCCCTTTCCGTAAATATCAAGGTGCTAGTCCTCGTGATTCTGGGAATATGGGACCGGTGAAATTTCATGAGTGGATAAGGATGATTGAGATAACAAAAACCTCGCCTGTTACTTTCCCTTGTCTGGAAGCCATGGGGCACGGGTATGGGTTTAGTCTGCAGAAGAGAAGTTTAAGAGGGGACATGATAGCCATGTTTAAATATCTGAAAGGAAGTCATGTGGAAGATGGAGCTAGCCTATTTTCTGCTGCTCAGGAGACTAGGACAAGGAGCAATGGATTCAAACTACAGGAATAGAGATTCCACTTAAACCTCAGGAAGACCTTCCTGATGGTCAGGGCTGTCCGGCAGTGGAATCTGCTGCCTCCATGAAGTGTGGTGGAATCCCCTTCTTTGGAAGTTTTTAAGCAGAGGCTGGATGGCCATCTGTCGGGAGTGCTTTGATGTGGGTTCCTGCATGGCAGAATGGGGTTGGACTAGATGACCCTTGGACTCTCTTCCAACCCTACGATTCTATGATTTTATGCGAAGCATTAGAATAATTAAAATAACATTTAAATCTGGGGAAATGATTTTTTTTCAACCTGACCTAATGCCGTCTGCTCTGGTTGGCAGCCTCTTGCGAGCTTCTCTTTCTAACTGGAAGGAACCGAACCCACGCGCTTCTGCATGCAAACAAAAGAGGTGCTCCACCACCGAGCAATAGGGTTTTTTTTAATAAGAAGGGCATGTGGGAACTTCATAAGTGGACTGATGCACATGGGAAGCGGTTTTGCAATGCCCGTATTTAACCCCAGGGGTCGCGGTGACATTACGGCACCGTTGTCCTGGTCGTGTGCCTTCCAGTCATTTTACGGTGGGGTTTTATGGGGCTGAGAAGGTGTGATGCAGCCAAGGTGGGTTGCCGTGGCCGAGCGGGGACTTGTGATCCAATGCTCAAGCCATGGATATGGGCATCCCGTTTCATAGCAGTGGAGAAAATGACGCACATGACCCAAGCCGCAACGGGCACTAACGTTCCTCTAGCTAGGAAGTCCTGGAGCATGTTAGGAGTGCCCACTGTACAGCAGAAGTGGCCATTGTACAGCAAAGAATCGTAGAGTTGGAAGGGAATGACGTGGGTTTAGGGTCATGCTGAGGGCTGAAAGAACAAACACCTCAAGGTGGTTGGGTATCGTTAGGAAATAGTGCCGCCCCTCCCCAAACAAACAGATGATGGGAGAGATTAACGTTGCTCGGAAAGAACAGGAAACAAGCTCTGAACAACAGGAAATGATGCCCTCTGATGCCCTCGCGGCGTTGCAACAGGCGCCTCTTGTTGACTCCCTTTTCTTCTTTCCCCTTCCCAGAATCTCCACATTGGCAGCCAGGCTGGAACGTCGGGCCTCGCTCTGGACGGGTCATCCCTTGTAGACTGTTCCCTCCGAGGGATTCTAGCACCACGGTGGCTTCTTCCCTAACCAACTGCCCGCGGGGGGTGCTGGGGTGAAGCTCTTTTTCTTCTGCCGTCTGAAGACACGTCTCCGGTGATTGTCATCTGGCACCCATGGTCTCCTCCCGCACAGACTTTTGATCCCCGTGAACCTCCCAAAGTTCTGGCTGCCATTTTCCTTCATCAAATGTCAAGAGACCTTCTGCTCGGATAGACAGTTTTTCCTCAAATGCACCGTCCTCCCACTAATCGGACAGCGCCGATCCTTCTAACCATAAACACACCATTCCTTCCACCGTTACCGCGCCTCACCGTTTCCGTACCGATCCTTCCACACGTATTCCTCTAACTGTTCCCATACGGATTCGTCCAGACTTCTGACTGGAAGAATCTGACTGTTCCCGTACAGATCCTTCTATACTTGTTCTGCTGTTTACATACCGATCCTTCTGTATTTGTCCCTCTAACGCTTCCCGTAAGGATCCTTCCAGACTTACCCTTCCATACTGATCCTTCTGAACTTATCCTTCCGTCTACATACTGATCCTTCTGTATTTATCCCTATAATTCTTCCCGTACCGATCCTTCCAGACTTACCCTTCCATACCAATCCTTCCACACTTATCCTTCCGTCTACATACTGATCCTTCCGTATTTATCCCTATAATTCTTCCCGTAAGGATCCTTCCAGACTTACCCTTCCTTACCAATCCTTCCACACTTATCCTTCCGTCTATATACTGATCCTTCTGTATTTATCCCTATAATTGTTCCCGTACCGATCCTTCCAGACTTACCCTTCCGTACCCATCCTTCCATACTTATCCTTCCGTCTACCTACTGATCCTTCCATATTTATCCCTATAATTCTTCCTGTACGGATCCTTCCAGACTTACCCTTCCATCTATCCATGTTCTGATCCTCCTGTACTTATCTGTCCGTTTACTTACTGATCCTTCCGTATTTATCCCTATAATTCTTCCCGTACGGATCCTTCCAGACTTACCCTTCCTTACCAATCCTTCCACACTTATCCTTCCGTCTACATACTGATCCTTCCGTATTTATCCCTATAATTGTTCCCATACAGATCCTTCCATACTTATCCTTCCGTCTACATACTGATCCTTCCGTATTTATCCCTATAATTCTTCCCATACGGATCCTTCCAGACTTATTCTTCTGTCTCTTCACCTACCGATCCTTCTAGCTCTTTATTTACCAACCCTTCTGCACTTATCCCTCTGTTCCCGTCCTGATCCTTCAACTGGTGCTTTCTTCTATCCATTCACATACCAATCCTTCTGAAATTATTGCTCTAACTGATCCCATACAGATCCTTCCATACTTACCCTTCTGTCCGTTCGCATACTGATCCTTCCGATTTTATCCTTCTGTTTATGTACTGATCCTTCCATCATTATTCCTCCCCTGATTCCTCCATCCTGGTTCTTCGAGGCATTCATGTACTCATTTCCATATTTATCCCTCTAACTGTTTCCATATTGTCCCTCTTTGGCTCAACCCACCTCCATATTTCATCCTGAGTGACCGTCCATATCCTTCTTTACTTACCTTTCTTACCATTTATGTCCTGACCCTCCGGCTTAACTGTTCGGAGAGCGTTTTTCCGCAACATGGATGAGCAAGAACTCCTGCTGCCGTTCTCCTCTTCCTCCTCCTCTCCTCCGACGTGGATCCCCACTTCCCTCCCCGGGCCCCGAATTGCCTTGGTCCACAGCCCAGATCTTTGCTACGCCACAAGCAACATCATTTTGTATCATTACAACTATACTGGGAGGATGACCAACCGGAAACCCCAGGAGGACAACATGAATGCCCTCAAGATGGTCATCGTCGCCGCCAGCTGCCTGATCATCTTGGAAAATCTGCTGGTGCTGTTGGCCATCATACGAAAAATACGAGCCCGGAGATGGGTATATTCTTGCCTCGCCAGCATCACTTTCAGCGACCTGCTGGCCGGGATCTCCTACTTGGTCAACCTTTGCTTTTCCGGCAGCCGGACTTTCCAGCTGACGCCCACCCAGTGGTTTCTCCGCGAGGGGGTTCTTTTCGTTGCCCTGGCCGCCTCCACTTTCAGCCTGCTGGTGACAGCCGTCGAGCGCTACAGCGCCATGGTGAGGCCCATAGCGGAGAACGAGCGTAGCAAAACCATCCGTCTGCGGTGCCTCATTATCTTCTGTTGGCTCTTGGCCATCCTGATTGGCTTGCTCCCCTTGCTGGGTTGGAACTGTCTCTGCCACGTTAGCAGCTGCTCCACACTGCTGCCTCTCTATTCCAAAAACTACATCCTCTTCGCTGTGGTGATCTTCAGCGTGGTGTTGGTAGGCGTCATGGGGCTCTACGCCTCTATCTATTGCTGGGTCCAGAGAAGCACCAAGCAGACTGTATTGAGGTCTGGACACAAGAGGTCACTGCGGTTGCTGAAGACCGTATCCCTGATCCTCCTGGCTTTCTTTGTCTGCTGGATACCCCTCTTTGTCCTCCTGGTCATGGACTATACCTGGGCCAACAAGACGAGGAAGCTCCACGAAATGTTTGGCTGGTTCTTGACCCTGGCTGTGATCAACTCCTTCATCAACCCCATCATCTACTCTTTAAGAAGCAAGGAGGTGAAGACGGCCTTCAAAGAGCTCCTCTGTTGCTGCTGCATCTGGGCCGGCTGGCGCGGCGGGGTCGCCTCCAGCTCCCCCATGAGCTCCTCCACGGCCACGGAGAGCTCGCTGAGGCTGCGGGAGAGCTTTCGTAGCCCGATGGCCCATATCAGGAGAGGGCGGCAACCCCTTTCCAGCAATTCGAGCATGATGAGCACCGTGGTGGCTGACGATGCTTCAGGACTGTTCTAGACCCTTGACTTTTCTCCATCCCCAATGTGGACTGGAACCTTGACTCTTTTGCACTGGAGCAGAATCTCGATTCTTCAGCGTCCTCATCTTTGGTTGTGCATCACGTTGCAAGAATATACTCTTGACTCCTTGTACTATCATGGACTATAGTACTCAGCATCTTCTTCCATGTTCCTCCTTGAAGTCTCCAAAAATGTGGAGCAGAAACAGTCCAACCCCCGTGAACTTAAGCCCAGAACGGCAGCCGGCATTCATTCCCTTTGTGATTCCGAACCCATTCGGTTCTCCCACTTGGAAAGGAAGAAGCAGAGCTCGCCAGAGTCTTAAAATCTGCAAGGAAGGGCTTTTTTTTTAGCCGTGCCACCATCACAGCCGCGGTGGGCGAGGGCATCAGAGAGGACCTTCTCCGCGGCTGCTCCCACCCCCCGGAATCCCCTTTCCCGGGAAGTTAGCCGGGCCCCGTCCCTGCTTTCCTCTCCCCGACAGGGAAATTCTTTTCATTCAAGCAGACTTTTGAGGTGTAATTGCCTGCAGAGTGACTTCTGATTGGGAAAGTACGCCACTTTTGTATGCCTTTTAAACATTTATTTTTTTTCTGCTGCTCCCACATGAGGATTTGGAATTGCTCTTTTTTCTTCTTCCTTTAAATATTGTAATGGATTCTTTTTGCAAGCCACCTTGGGTCCCCCTCCAGGAGAAAGGTAGCATCTAAATGCAATAAATAAATAAAACTTCCTATTTTAGCTGTCCTCAAGGCCCTGAGTCTCAAAAGGGCTGCAAGATCCCTTTGCATACCATTCCAGATTAACTGGGCTAGGGCCATTTCCGCACTAGACTCTTATAGTGCTATTATTCCACTCCCAACATCCTGTGGAATCCTGGGATTTGTAGTTTCCTGAGGCTAAAGAGCTCTCTGGCTCAGAATTCTAATCCCCTAAATTGCAAAACCCAGGATCCCATAGGCTGCTGAAAGTGGAATAATAGCAGTATAACAGTGTAGTGCAGAAATGGCCTCTGAATGCTTGATTCTTGATGGCAAGGTACCCCGGCTTATCTGGTACATATCTATAATTTGCAATGGTGGAAAGAGCCGAACTATTGAAAAAGGGGTTATCGAAAAGCAAGGGATGCCTGTATTTTTATATCCTTCACTTTTTAAACGCCCTCTCCCTTGGATATTCAGCATCAGGCCCAGGCTACCTACGGGGCAGTTGGGTAGCGGCCTCAGACGGCAGATGCTTGGGGGGCGGCGGCAGGGGCTATTTCTCTTGAACCCCTGCTCCATTTGCAACAGATCCCGCCACCAGCATAGAAGGAAGCTCCAGTTCTCCGTCCACTGGGTTTCTGAGTGCAAACGGAACAAAAAGGGGCTTGCGGTTGAACCCGGCCAGCCTTGACGTCTTCCCCGTCTGCCATGCAAAGCAGGGCCGCTGCCCCAGAACTTGTGGTTTCTTTCCTTCCCTCTCCAGATTTTTCGCCTTTTTTGCAGTCGCTTCCGTGCCCTGGCTTGCAAATAAAAAACCGCACGAAAGGGACATGTGATGCTCCATGTTCTGGGGTGCTGGCCGGGTGTGAAGAGGCGGCCGCTTCGTTTCCCCAAGGGGGCTTCAAAACACGAAACTCGTGCGCCGCGACCGATCCCGACACGCGGGTTCCGGTTCTGTCCAGCCGAAAACCACGCGCACATACACCCCGGGGTGAGGTCCAAAAACACCTGTATTTCCTGCAATGAGATAAAGGTTGCCGGGGGGAAGGAGGTTTCCACCAATCAGGCTTTGAAGGGATGCCACGTAGAGGAGGGAGAAGGCTTGTTTTCTGCTGCTCCAGAGACCAGGACAAGGAGCAATGGATTCAAGCTGCAGGAAAGGAGATTCCACCTGGACCTCAGGAAGAACTTCCTGACAGTCAGGGCTGTCCGGCAGTGGAATCTGTTGCCTCGGAGTGTAGTGGAGTCTCCTTCCTTGGAGGTTTTTAAGCAGAGGCTTGATGGCAATCTGTTGGGATTGATTTGAGGGTGTTCCTGCATGGCAGGGGGTTGGACTGGATGGCCCCTGGGGTCTCTTCCCACTCTGAATTTCTATGATTCTATGATTCTATGCCAAGCAAGGAGAAGCCACTGTCCTTTATGTATATTTCTACATCTTAATGGGGGAAAAAATCTCCAATTATATTACTTCTATGCCAATCTGATGGGCATCAGGTATCCAGGCATGCATGCTAAGCCAGTCATGTACCCCACATCCCATTATTAATATTAATAATAATATTAATAATAATTAATATTAGTAATAATATTAATAATAATACAGTCCTCCTTGGGAGCTTCTGGGTGTCGTAGTCTAAAATAGCACCTTTCCCAGGCTCCGACTCCAATGCGTACAGGTTGGGTGCTTTTTACCCATATCTCTCCTATATAGAAACAAACCTATATCTCTCCTAATATAGAAACAATGATTTTCATACTATGGATTTTGCACTCTGCATATGCTCAGAGGTAGCTGTTTCTCCCTTCCCTGCAGGCCTCCTTGGGCGTCAGTATTCTTTTTCTTTCCATATTTTTATTAAAAACACACACACACAAAAATAACAGTAATAACAATAACACAAAAGACCTCATATAACATAATATAATACATACATGACAGTACATAATATAGATACGCAAAAAACCACGCAGTATATCATTATATATTTTATATATAAATTATATGTATGGTATATAATATATAATATAATGTATATATATTAAATTATATATAATGTAACATTCCACCACATATGTACAAATCTAACTACAAAAAGACAGGGGGAAAAAAGGAAAAGGGAGAGAAATAAAGGGGAGAAGACCCCCCCCTTTGATGAGTTTTTTTTTAGCCCAATTATTATTTAAAAAATATCTTCATCATAATTTAAAAAGGAAAGAAATTGAGATTTAGGAATTAGAAGTATAATCCCTGTGCATCCGAAGTGAATTCGGTTTTTTTTTGCTGAGCTTGAAGTTCTGCCCTCCTGTAATATAGAAACAATGATTTTTCATGCTATGGGTTTTGCACTCTGTACATGCTCAGAGGTAGCTGTTTCACACACTGAAGAGACAGGCATAGAATCAAACACAGGTTGTGTTGGCACAGCTCAGAGATGCAGAACCTTAGAGGGGTCTTTGCAAACATAGCCAGATATTTTTTGACTACAGCTCCCATCATCCCCAACCGGTTGGGGAAGATGGGTGTTGCAATCCAACAAGCTGGAGGCCGCGCGACTGAGGATGGCTGAGTCTCATCTTTATTGGTAGCTTCCCTTTCTAAAGAACCTTTTTCTAATTTTTCTAGAAAATTTATTTATTTTTTTGACCATAGAGATGGTTCGGGATAGAGCGACGCCTCCTCGCCCGAAATCATAGAGATGAGAAGGGAAAGACGGGCTTGCATCCCACTACCCAGCATGCCTCGCGAGAGGAGGAAAGAAAGGATCAGCAAAAAGTCCAAGTCGGTTGGTCTCGTCGCGCGAGCTCTCGCGAGACGAGGCGGAATCCGCCTCCCAGCCTGCCTTGCGCTCGCCTATCTCTTCTGAGGGACAAGAGGTCGAGGTCGCCCTCGCGTGAAGAGATACAAACCCCGTTTCCCAGCGTGCTTTGCGCTCGCTGAGATAGCAGCCATGGGAAGGCGGGCTATAACTCTCGCACGACGAGGTATAATCCCGTTTCCCGGCGTGCCTTGCGCTCACTGTTTCTGAAGCGCGGGGGGGAGAAACGAGAAGGGCTAACTCTCGCGAGATGTGAAGGAAAAAAGAGCCCGTTCGGACTCCATTTCCCGGCGTGCCCCGGGCCTCCTCCGGCTGAGGCGATTTTTTACCTGAGGAGACTTAAAACCCCTCCGTCCGAAAGCGACTCCCGGGCCGCCGTTCGTCATGCTGGAGGAGGCCGGCGAGGAGGTGCTGGGCTCGGTGCTGCTGAAGGCCTCCTGCCTGCCGCTCAGCTTCCTCCTGGTCCTGCCCGCCGTCCTGCTGCTCCTGCTGGGGCCGCCGCCGGCCTCGGCCGCCCACGAGTTCACCGTCTACCGCATGCAGCAGTACGAGCTCGGCGGCCAGGCCTACGGTGGGTCCCTGAGGGTCGGAGGGCGGAGGGTCCCTGGGGAGGGGGAGGGGGAGACCCTACCAGCCCCCCTTAAAAAGGGCGGGAATTTAGTCTTCTGAGGGCATTTTAGTCGTAATTTGCTTTTAATTATATCTGTGTTGTTCCCTCCTCGAGCCTGAGGAGAATCAGGTAACAAACAAACAAAAAATTATTATTATTATAAATTTGGGAGTGGTGGGGGCTGCCTGCTGCCCCACCCCCCTCACACCCTTCCTTTATTTCTTTATTAAATCAATAAATTATATTTTATATATATATGTGTGTGTGTGTGGGTGGGTGTGTATACACACACAAATATATATATATATACACACATACACACATGAGAGAAGGTTTAGAATGAGGAAACCTCCCTTCCCATGTAGGCCTTGTGGTAAATATTATAAATAACTGGTCTGTAATGTTTAAAAATAATAATAATAATAATAATAATAATAATAATATTTATTTTTATCCCGCCTCTCCCAGTGGATCGAGGCGGCCTTACAGAAACATAGAAATACATTAAAACATTAAAATGTACCCCATCCTCCCCACCCACCAACCCGTCATAGAATCATAGAAATGTAGAGTTGGAAGAGACCCCCAGGGGCCATCCAGTCCAACCCCCTGCCATGCAGGAAGACCCTCAAAGTACTCCCGACAGATGGCCCTCCGGGCTCCGCTTAAAAACCTCCAAGGAAGGAGACTCCACCACACTCCATGGAGGCAGCAGATTCCACCCTTCTATCCCCTTAACACATTAATTATTAAAACAAATTAAAAACAAAATTAAAACAAAAGGCCAATGGATGAGAGGTGGTGGAACACGAGTCTGGGAAGGCCTGTCGGGAGGGAACAGTCTTGACGGCTTTTTTAAATGTATGCATGTATGATCATGATTATCAAAATATTGGAGTAGTTATTAGTTTGGAGTATTGCAGGCTGCTCCTCCTTTATACTCTTCCTTTATTTATTTATTGAATTAATAAATTATACACACACACACACATATATACACATATGTGTGTGTGTGTGTGTATATATATATATATATATATGGAGAGAAATGGAGAATCATAGAAATGTAGAGTTGGAAGAGACCCCAGGGGCCATCCAGTCCAACCCCCTGCCATGCAGGAACACCCTCAAAGCCCTCCCGACAGATGGCCATCCAGCCTCTGCTTAAAAACCTCCAAGGAAGGAGCCTCCACTACACTCCGAGGCAGCCGATTCCCCTGCCGGACAGCCCTGACTGTCAGGAAGTTCTTCCAGAGGTTCAAGTGGAATCTCCTTTCCTGCAGCTTGAATCCGTTGCTCCTTGTCCTGGTCTCTGGAGCAGCAGAAAACAAGCCCTCTCCCTCCTCTACGTGGCATCCCTTGAAATATTTAAACATGGAGAAAAATATGGAGAAATATGGAGAGAAATAGAAAAGGTTAGAATGAGGACCCCCCCCTTCCCATGTAGGCATTATGATAAAGTATCCTCATTATAAATAATTGGAGTATAATGTATATGTGGGAGGGAGATCAGTGCTGTTCGAATAATGTTGTGTCCTTTTTTTCTCTAGTAAGTGATTTAAAAGCAACATGCCAGTCTTTCTAATAAGAGTCGTTTGCAATATAAGGAGCAGCGATATTAGAATAATGGGTCAGTTTTTCCTCTCTAATAAGGGAGTGACTTCAGATGTAAGTATTGTCAAAAGGAAGCAGGGATATTAGAGTAATTCCCCCCCCCACTTTTTAATAATAAAGCAGTTTCGAAGGTACAGGTTGTCCAAGGGATTAGAATAACGTTGTGTAACAATCGCAGAAGAATGCTGTGTCACTTCTTCGTCTTTAATGGTGAAGTAATTTAAAATGTATGTGTTGTTAGTTGGGAGCTGCGATGGGTGATTAATGCTTGGGTCTGTTTTCCTCTTTGGTCATTAAGTGGTTGCAAAGATGGAGGAGTGATGTTGAAGTAGTTGTGAGCCGGTTTTTCCCTAATAATAGAGAGATTTTTAAAAAATATGTGCCTTTTGGAGGGAGGAGGAGTAGCAGCAGAATAATGATATTCCAGCAGTACTTCTCTTTTATAATAAACTGATTGCAAAGAAGCATATTGTCAGAGGAAGCAGTGATATTAGAGCAGCAGCTTGTCAATATTTGTGTCTTATAAAATGGTTTAAAATGTACATATCAAATGCAGCGGTGAGAATAATGTGTGAGTTTTTCTGTCTAATAGTGAAACGATTTAAAAATGTCAGCATTGTCACAGGAAGCAGAGATGTTAGAATAATGTGTTTTTTGTCTGGCTTTTCTCTTTAAGAAGCCATTTCAAAGGTAGGTATTATCAGGAGAGCAAGGATTTTAGAGTAGGGTTATGCCAGCTTTTTCTCTAATTTAAAATCACTTTTTTTATTATTATGCCTTTGCAAAGGGAGTCATGATATTGAATTAACACTGTCAGTTTTCCTCTTTACTAATATAGTGATTGCTGCTCCCTCTTACGATACAAATCTTTTCAGTGTCACAGCAGCAATGTGTCAGTTTTTCTCTCTAGCAGTAAGATGATTTAAAAGGTGTGTCTTTTTGGAGGGAGTAGTGATATCAGGTAGTGGTGCGTCATAATAATGGTATATATGGCAGAGGAAGCGGTGATATTAGAATAATGTTGTGTCAGTTTTTATTAGTAATAATAATATCAATAATTTAATTTATTACCCGCCTCTCCCCAAAGCAGGGTGCAACATAGATAACAACACAACTAAAACATAGAAAAGCATTTAAAATACACCAGTTTCAAAAAAAATTAACTGCCTGAAGAGAGAGATCTTTAGTACAGGTTGTACGGGAGAAGGTGATTCTGCAGGTGGCTTGGGCCCAAATCGTGTAGTAATAAAGTAATAAAAATAAGGCTTTAAAGGTAATAACCAACTCTTTGTACTTTGCCAGGAAACTAGTTGGCAGCCAGTAGAGTGATTTTACTTTTTTATTAAATAAAGTGCCTTAAAATGTATGTATTCTCAGAGGCAGGATGGTTGACAGAGTGTTTTTGTTTATCTCCTCAATAAGAAAGCAGTTTCAGAGGTATGTGCGAGCAGAAGGAGCTGCGAGGTTACAGCCGTGGCGTGCAAGTTTTACCTGTTAGAATCAAGGTGTGTCTTTTCCGAGGGAGTGGTGTGATAGCGGAGTAATGATACATCCGTTGTTCTAATAAGGAAAGCGACTTAAAAGGCACAGCTTTTGGGAGGGAGCAGTGAGGTTAGAGTAATGCTGTGTCACTTTCTCTCCTTAACAAAACGGCCTAAAATATATGTATTGTCAGAAGAAACAGTGGTATTAGAATAATGCTGTGTTGGCCGCTCTAGTTATAGTAATGCTTGTTTTAGGTATTCTCAGAGGAGCAAGGATTTTAGTGTAATAGTTTGTTGGACTTTCTCCAGTTATAATAATAGTAATAATGTAGGTATTCCCAAAGGAAGCCGTGATAATGATGCATTGTTTTTCCTCTAAAGAATAACAACAGTACTGTTTAATTTAGGTCCTAGAGGGAGCAGTGATTTTAGAATAACGTGGATAAGAATGTGTTGGCCTTTCTTTTCGTCATAATGGTGATGTATAGTTTATGCATCATCAGAGGGAACATTGATTTCAGAATAACGATGAGCCAGTCTTTCTCTCCCTCTCTTTTGTGTCTTGGGCACAGAATTTTTAAATCATCCGACAGTACGCAGATGTGGCTTTCTTGTATCCCAAAAGAATCCAGACAATCAGAATACATGATTACTAGCAAATATTGCATGTTGCTATTTCCGTACAATTGCTTATTTGATACGCATTTATTTTCAGTAATGTTGCTCATCTCTCTATTATCTCGCACTGTTATTCTAATCCTATTGAATTCCTGTTCTTATCTTAATAGCATTGTTTGTATATTTGTGTGTAAGTGTTAGATTCATGATTCAATGGGGGGAGTAGTACCTCTATCAATTTCATTTTTGTTGTTGTGTGCCTTCAGGTCCTTTCTGATTTCTGGTGATCCTACGATGAACTTATCACAGAGTTTTCTTGACATGATTTGGTTGTGGGAGGGGGCGGCAGTTGCCACTGCCTTCTTCTGAGGTTAAGGGTATGATTAGCCCACGGTTGTCCAGTGGGTTTTGATAGTCAAGTGGAAATTGGAACCCTGGTCTCCAGATCCATAGTCCAGCACTTAAACCTCTATACTATGCTGTCTTTTAAAGCATATAATACGCCTCACGTAAAGCTACTAGCCTTGTATCATTGCTCCTTGTAATAGTGTTTGTTTGGGTCAAGTACTTGGAGTTTTGGTTTGGGCCAGTCCAGGGACAGATCTCCACTTAGCCTTGAGGGACCATGGGCAAGTTACCCTCTCCCAGCCTGGCCTACCTCAGAGGACTGTTGTGAGTAGGAAAACAACCATGTATACCCTCTCGAGCTTATTAGGAGAGCAAAGTATAAATGACCACAGTCCATGTGAAAAGGATCTAGGAATTAGTAGACCACAAGCTGAACATGAGTCAGCAGTGTGATGCGGGGACTAAAAAAGCCAGTGCAGTTCTGGGCTGCATCAATAGGAGTCTAGTGTCTAGGTCCAGGGAAGTGATGGTACCACTCTGTTTTTCTTTGGTTGGACTTGATGTGGTCTCTTCCAGTTCTAGCATTCTATGAAGTGTACGTAACTAAGTTTGTTGGAAAGGGAAGATGTGGTTGCAAGTGTGGAGTTCTGGTATCATTCCTTCAAATATTATGTGGGATGAGGAGGCCACTTTCATAATTACCATGTGTAAATCTGGTCAGGGAATGTCTGATATCCTGCCTTCATACTGCTTAATATTAGAAACACTTTTACACACTGAATATGTGAACACTTGAACTATAGGTGGTCAGTTCAGTTAAACGTTTGTATAGCAGTTGTAACTTCCTGACTCACATGCAGCCACCTTCTCTGCTTCCATTGACCAGGTTATAGAATCATACAGCTGGAAGATACCCCCAGGGGCCATCCATCCAACCCCCTTCTGCCATGCAGGAATACACCATCAAAGCATCCCTGACAGAAGGCCATCCAGCCTCTGCTTAAAAACCTTCAAAGAAGGAGATTCTATCACAGTCTCAGGCAGTCTATTCCACTATCAAACTGCTCCTACCTTCAGGAAGTTCTTCCTAATTTTTAGGTGGAATCTCTTATAGTTTGAATCTGTTGTTCCATAGTGTCCTAGTCTTGGGAGCAGTAGAAAACAGGCTTGCTCCGTCTTCCATATGTCATCCCTTCAGATATTCAAACTTGGCTATTATCACCTCTTCACCTCCCTTTCTCCAGGCTAAACACACCCAGCTCCCTATGCTGTTCCTCAAAGAGCACGGTTTCCAGGCCTTTTACCATTTTGGTTGCCCTCCTTTATACACATTCTGACTTGTCAGTATCCTTCCTGAATTGTGGGGCCTGGAACTGGACACAGTAGTCCAGCTGAGGTATAGAATAAGCAGAATAAGAGTGGTACTATTATTTCCTTTCACTTAAACCCTGTATTTCTGTGGATGCAGCCCAGAATCGCATAGGCTTTTTTAGCTTAGATTACTTATACAGAATGCTCACTGGGAGTGCTGTAAATCAAGATAAATGTGGAAGCTTTATTTAGCTAAGAAGACCACTGATCCTAGATATGGTTGCTTGGTCTCTGAAGATGCAGCTGCTGTGTGAGGCCCTGCGGTGAGAAATTTGGGAGTGGAGGGTGAGTGACCTTTGGAGCCAGGCACTGACAGGCAGGATTTATGGTTCCCTGGTTTATAATTCTCTGTGATTTTATGATGTTGCATAGCAAGGCAGGCTGTTGGTCTCTCTAGTTCAGTTGTGTTCTTAAGTTTAGCAGCACTTTCTTTAGGGTAGAGGACTCTCTTGAGTTCCAGCCTGGAGTCTTATGAATGCAGAATACCATTTCTACCACTCAACTATGGACATAGACAGAGAGAGACCCCTTCTCTGTTCCTTGGGCTGGGTTGCTAAAATGACTGTTCACACGCTTAGTAAGGGAGGCAACTCCTATAAAAAGGCCTTGGCCTGTTGGCAGAAGGAGGGCACGGAGGGGGCAACTGATCTATGGATCTCTCTCCCTTGGCAGAGAGATCAATAGCCCGGGAGCAGCCAGCTAGAAGGATATGCCTTAAAGGTCAGTGTATCTTTTGCACCAGTTCCTAGTGAAAACAAGAATGCGTTGTGTAGGTCTTTAGTAAACCCATCCCTGAATTAAGAGTCTAGAAAAAGGTCAAAGTTTTGGGAGGCTTCCACATCCGTGGATCCAGAGTACGAACATGGCTGCTCACCAGGCCTCTTCCCTCTCTCCAGGTACCCGCAATGCCGTGCTGAACACGGAAGCACGCACCGTGGAGGCGGATGTGCTGAGCCGCCGCTGTGTGATGATGCGGCTGATGGACTTCTCCTACGAGCAGTACCAGAAGGCTCTTCGGCAGTCGGCCGGGGCTGTGGTGATCATCCTGCCCCAGAGCATGTCCTCAGTGCCTCAGGATGTCATCCGGGTAAGCATCCCTGTTGCGGTCGGAAGAAAGATAGCCTGGGTGAAGCTTTATGGGTGAGGTGAGGGCCGAAAACAAGTAATTGTTATTGAATTTACATTGAGGCCCAGTTGCTTACAGTCTACAAAAAGATAATACTACTTTCGTTAGACCTCATCTGGTATCCTGTGTCCAGTTCTGGGCACCTCAGTTCAAGAAGGACACCGACGAGCTGGAGTGTGTCCAGAGGAGGGCAGCCAGAATGGTAGAGGGTCTGGAAGTGGCTGAGGGAGCTGGGGATATTTAGTCTGCAGAAGAGAAGGTTAAGAGGGGATATGATAGCTATGTTTAAATATTTGAAGGGATGTCATGTCGAGGAGGGAGCGGGCTTGTTTCCCACTGCTCCAGAGGCTAGGACAAGGAGCAATGGGTTCAAGCTGCAGGAAAGGAGATTCCACCTGAACCTCAGGAAGAACTTCCTGATGGTCAGAGATGTCCGGCAGTGGAATCTGCTGCTGCAGACGTTTCCCAGCTCTCCTGAGACAGTAGATATAAGCCCTCTGCAAAGCACCTGTGTCCACCTTTCTTTTTGTGCAAGTTTTCCTCTTCAGCTTGTCTTCCTCTCCTCCTCAGCAATTCATGGAAATTGAGCCAGAAATGCTGGCCATGGAAACCATCGTGCCGGTCTACTTCGCTGAGGAGGACGAGGAGCTTCTCTCCATCTACGAGCAAACACAGGCTGCCTCTGCCTCACAAGGCTCTGCCTCCGCTGCTGAAGGTAGGTCAATAACACCTACGGGGGCTGGTTCTGTGATCTCTGAGGTATCCTCCAAACATATTAGACAAGTTAGTACAGTCATCCCTCCACATTCAGTGGGGTTAGGGCCTTAGGATCCCTGCAAAAGTGGAAGAACTGCAAATATCAAAATATATGTGTGTGCGTTTGTGGGCAGGGGGCCAAGGCATGGCGGGGAGAATGGACACCCAGGGTCCAAACCAGGTCAGGGAAAGGAGAGGGGGAAAGATGGGTCGGCACGGTGGCCCTATACCTCCTCTCTCTTGCTCATCTCTTTCTTTGGCTGTGGGGGAGCATCGAGGGAGAGGGTTTATGGTGCTGAGCAGTTGGGTTGTGATCCATCCTTAGCTGGCCAGGCAGTGGCCAGTGGAGGAAGAGGAGGATCACACATGGCTTAGTTGGAGCCACAAGAGGGAAGGACGCTGGAGTTTCTTTCAAGGGATCCAGTAGTAATGTCCATATGTGTACAGGACTGATGATTCTCTGTGCTAGTGTGTGCATCTTTATCCCTGTTCTCTTTCTAGTTTTGTTGCACACCGCAACCGCCAACGGCTTCCAGATGGTGACCAGCGGGGCTCAGAGCAAAGCAGTCAGCGACTGGCTCATCACCAGTGTGGAGGTGAGCTCGAAAGCACTTCTGGACGGGGCTTGCTTTCCAAGGGGAATGTTTGCTGAGAGCAAAGGATGTCCTTTTTTTTAAAAAAAAAAGTCATTTCCCAAACAAATTCCTTCCCCCTTCTCCCAAGGCAAGTTATATTTATAGCCAAGTCACCGAGGGCCTTTCTGCACTGCACAGTTATAGTGCTATTATTCCACTCTCAGCCTCCTGTGGAATCTTGGGGTTTGTAGTTTACTAAGGCCCAAGAACACTCTGGCTGAGAATTCTAAATGTCCTTCCCTAAACTGCAAACCTCAGGATTCCACAGGATGTTAAAAGTGGAATGATAGCACTTAACAGTGTAGTGCAGAAAGAAGTCAGATAATAAGTCACAAACATGGGGGAAACAGTAGCCAGTGATGAAAAATTGAATCTCCAGGACTGTCCCTGAGTCATTGTGCTTGCCGTCAATTTGCAATCCAGCAAGTGCCAAGACAGATAAGGCAGCTGCAAAAGACAATGCAGTTCTGGGTTGCATCAATAGGAATATAGTGACTAGGTTGAGGGAAGTGATAGTCCCACTTGGAATCTTGTGCCCAGTTCAGGAAAGAGAGTGACAAGCCAGAATGTGTCCAGAGGAGGGCAACCAAAATGGTGAAAGGCCTGGAAACCATGAAGCCCTATGAGGAGAGGCTTAGGGAGCCGGGTATGTTTAACTTGAAGAAGAGAAGATTAACATGATAGTTATGTTTAAATAACATAGCCATAGAAATGGCCTCCATTTTAACATTTCCTTTTCCTTCCTAGGGGCGGCTGACTGGTCTGGGAGGAGAGGACCTGCCGACCATTGTTGTAGTAGCTCACTACGATTCTTTCGGGGTAGCCCCGGTAAGTTATCTCTTTCAAAGTGTCCCATTTCTTGGCACCTTCTGCACCATGCAGCCTGACTTGCTGACTTCAGTCACATACTGTTTATATTAACCTGTTCTGTAAGTTTGGGTAGGGCTGCATTTCTGGGGTGGCTCTTGGCCTATTTCTGAGGGGTCCATAGTCTGATTTTGGTAGTTAAATCCATGGTGCGAGAGACACGTGGACCCTATCTTTTGCTAGGAAGTGACAACAGTACTGCTTTGTACTTCGTTTCACTACTTTCTCATCCTCCATCAGCGCCAGTCTTGGCATAGGTGCACTCCAGCCCAGGCTGAAATAGAATACTTGATTGCCTGCCAAGGGGCAGTCTGGTAGAATAAATTTCTACCCTTGGCTGTTGTGGCGAGGGGAGATGCTAGACTGGAGTGCTGCTCTGCTGCATACAGTCTGCTGTATTTGTCACCAATAAACCTATCTTATAGCAGTAACATCTGTCAGAGTTTGGCACCAAAAAAACTCTTGATGAGATTTGGAACAACACCCGTTGCTGGCAGAGGGGAAGGAGGAGTGTGTTCGGAAGTTATTGGGCCAGAACTGCCAACTCGCATCGTTATTGGATGACGTGAACTCTCAGGGGGTTGCAGTCCATCACAATATGGAGGGCCACGTAAAGACCTCTTAGGCCATCGAGTCCAACCCCTTACTAAGTGCAGAAACTCCAGCTAGAGCATCTCCAGCAGGTAGCTTTCCAGCCTCTTTTTGAGAATGTCCAAAAATAGCAAGACCCCACCATCTCTCTAGGTTCATTTCCACACTACACTGTTATAGTGCTATTATTCCACTTTCAACATGCTAGGAAACCCTGGAGTTTGGGAGGGGCACTTAGAAAGTTCAGCCAGTCGACTCAGTAAACTATAAACCCCATAATTCCACAGGATGTTGAAAGTGGAATAGGAGCACTATAACAGTGTACGTCAGAAATGGCCTAGGTCACTGGTTCCACTGCCAAACTGCTCTTATACTGTCAAGAAGGTCCTTCGAATGTTCAGTCGAAATCTGTCCTCCTGTCACTTCAAACCATGAGACTTAGTCCAACTGTCTGAGGCAGTGGAGAACAAGCCTGCCCCCTCTTTGCGGCAGCCCTCAAGGCATTTAAAGAGTGTCATCTTGTCAGCCCTTAGTCTTCTCTTCACCAAGTGGAACAAGCCCAGATCTTTCAACCTTTCCCCCTATGTTTTGTTCCCCATCCCTTTTAGCATCCTTGTTGCCCTTCCTTAAACCTGCTCCAGCTTGTCTATATCCTTAAAATGAGGTGCTCAGAACTGAACGCAGGACTCCAGATGAGGCCTGACAAGGGCCGAACGTAGTGGGACCATTACATGTTCCTCTGATCTAACTAGAACCAAGGATGTGCTTTTGGGAGCTTTGTGGAGCAATGCAGAGAGTACGTCATCGTAACCGTTTACCCTCAGCATCTGGTATTCTGTGGCCGATTGCTTCCGATTCCTTCCCAGTACTAGCTGTCCTTGGTTTAATTTAAAGATTCCTTCCTCTATTTTTTGATAAGGGAAGGAATCTGGTTTTTTTTTGGTTTTTTTTGTGGCTTGTTAGACCATGATGCAGCATGCGTTCTGACTTCCTGCTGGCTGTTCGTCTGGTGTACGGGGATGAGATAGCAGGATTTGCAACTTTTCTCATTTCCTCTCTTCCACTTCTCCCTTGCTGCTGGCTTTGCAAAATCGTCCCTGTTAGCAGTGAGATGCAGTTTGCTTCTCTGTATGAAAAAAAGAAAAGAAACTTATTTCACCTACTAAAATCCAACCAACTGGTTAAAAGAGAATTAAACTTTTATTGAGAGCTAGCGTGGTGTAGTGGTTTGAGTGTTGAACTGTGACCCTGGAGACCAGGATTTTATTCCCCTTTCAGCCATGAAAAAGCACGGGTTGACCTTGGGTGCATCACACATTCTCAGCCCCAGAAAACCCTTTACAGTCAGCATAAGTCAGAAACAGCTTGAAGGTACACAGCAACAGCTCTTTGTCTAGAAAATATATAAAAGATTTAGTTAAGTTTGGATTTAGATAGTAGATATTTAGATATTAGTAGGTATGTGTTATAGAAAGGAGGATGAAGATTGTGATAAAGGAGAGAAGTTTAGATCAATTATATGCTTCAATAATGGCTGAAGAGAAGATTGGAAGTCACTCTTTTTTTCTCTGTTCTGTTTTGTGTTTCTCACCTATGTTTTGTATCTTTATTTTTGGTTTTTTCCCTTTTAAGTTTGTTGCTTTGCTCAAAGTTTTATTGTAGCATGAAAAAGGTCTCAAAAATTATAAAGCAAACAAACTCATCGAGCCACACACTAAGCCAAGTAGAAGCATCTCCCTTCTGCCCCTCAAAACCTACACACACAATTCAGTTCTGTGGCACTCTGAAAATGCTTTTTCCCCCCACCGTCTGCAACTCAAGGAATATTACAGGGACAGGGACACCAGCCAGGACAACAGCTTACAAGCATCACCTCACTTTTCACTACCTATTAATGGACATTGCACCAACACTCAAGAAACCCTTTAACATAAGGTTTTCTTTCTCGTCTCCTTCCAGTGGCTCTCCCATGGCGCAGACTCCAATGGCAGCGGTGTTGCCGTGCTTTTGGAGCTCGCCAGGCTGTTCTCCCGTCTCTACACCTACAAACGGACCCACGCAGGGTAAGAAAGGTCTGATTCGGGAGGTGGGGAGTGTTTTTTTTCTCTCTTCTCAAATCTAATCTTGGCAACCCTTTCTGTCTCAATGATGTAGGTACAATCTGCTGTTTTTTGCCTCTGGAGGCGGCAAGTTTAACTATCAAGGGACCAAGCGGTGGCTGGAAGACAACCTGGATCACACTGGTGAGGCAGACTGATGACACTCCCTCTGGGTGGGGAGGTTTTGGGCACAGGTGTTGGCTTTATATAGAAAGTGGCTCTTCCATGCTGGCTAACACTTTAGAGTGGTAGAGCTGGAATGGGACCCTAGCGGCCATCTAGCTCAACCCCTCTATCAAACAGCAATGCACAGTGAAAGCACTCCCAAAAGATGACCATTCAGATATGGAGTCTAAAAACAAGTTCACTTTCTTCTGCCACTGCAGAGACTGAGCTCCAGAGATTGAGGTGACAGCTATATTGAGCTGATGGATGGTAACTCCTTCCCCAACCAAGTTGGTGACTCAGCTAAATGGGAAGGGGTTCCAAGGGACATTTAGCACAACCCCTACCATGCAAGAATACGCAAACAAAGCATTTCTAAGAGATGGCCATCTAACCTCTGTTTAAAGACCCTCAAACGGGGAGACTCCACTGACTTCTGAGGCAGTCTTTGGAGATATCTAGTTATCAATCCATCTATCCAGTCACACACACACACCACCTTTTCTCTGAAGCATTTGCAACAATATGGTTTGTCATTGTATCTTCCCAACAACAACCTTGAGAGGTAAATTAGGCAGGAAGAGAGACTTTTGCCCAAGGTCACCCACTAAGTATTTGTGGCCAGACCAGTGTTTAAATCGTAGTCTGCCAGGCTGATCACTACATGACACTGGTTCTCCATCATTCTATCCTGGTTTCACCATAGAATCATAAGAGTTAGAAGGTAGCTCAAGGTTCATCTAGTCCAATCCTTTGCCGGCAAGGAAATCCCCAGCTAAACGGTTTGAATTTTTAAATTATATGCTCAAATGCTGATTACCAGAAGACCCTGGTAGCTTTGTGGTCTTCAGCAGTTTTTTTATTTCCTAACTTTGGCTATGTCTTGTTTCAGATTCCAGTTTGCTGCAGGACAACGTGGCTTTTGTTCTCTGTCTGGACACGCTGGGTCGAGGGAACAGCCTTCACCTTCACGTCTCAAAGCCTCCAAAGGAAGGGACCCTCCAGCATGCTTTTCTGAAGGAGCTGGAACTGGTAAGCCAGGGAATTAGCTTGGGGCTGGGTCTGATGGTCACGGGAGCAGAGGTTTTGCTTGCGAAATAGTTACCAAGTTGACTCACACTTGCTGCCTAAATAATATGAGTCCTGTTCCATTTTGTGAGCCACTGGTTGGGCCACCAGAGGCAGTGCGTTCTTCAGTTGGGGTGCCACAGCTGAGAAGGCTCTGACAATAGCTAGTGTATTGACCTCACTGGTGGGACACAGGGGAGGGCAGGTAAAATGAATTAAAACAGCAAGGAAAAATGACTTACCTTCTGAACAAGAAAGGTGCATCCCAGTTTCCAAAAAGTTGTTGACAAAGGATGTAAGATGGGTCTCTTTCAAGAATTGCAGAATCTCAGGGCTGCCACTTAGAAGACTTTCTCCTTTAGTCCTGGTCAGAGCTGTCTCCTGCGATGTCTAAGAGAGGCTTGAGATGGTCTCAGTAAGCGGGCTAATTCATAGGAGAAGAGTGGGTCCTTTTGAGTGATATGCTTATTTTGGTTGCCCCAGGTGGTGGCCAGCCAGTTCCCGGAGGTGAGGTTCTCCATGGTGCACAAGAAAATCAACCTGGCTGAGGACATGCTGGCGTGGGAGCACGAACGCTTTGCCATCCGCCGCCTCCCTGCCTTCACGGTCTCCCACCTCGAGAGCCATCGAGACAGTGTGCGCAACAGCATCATGGACGTGAGGTCAGCTGCTGGGTGAGGAGGCTGTGATAAGGACTTAGATGCTGATAAGGGTGGTATGTGTAGGTCTGCATATGCATGGTTTGAGAGATTCACACTGCTCTCCTGCTTCCATGGGGTGGCTGAAAAACTCCTTTGCTTTGGAGGAGTTAAAACCTGAGAGCTCTTGGAGAGTTATCTCCCAGGTTTCTTCCCTACACACCCAAAGGATCTTCCTAAGAGATATTTTGGACTGGATTTCAGAATCCTAGGCCATTGGCTGTGCTGAGTGAAGCGTCGCATGTGGAGAGCCAAAAGCTGAGAATCATTCCTTTAAAGAACTTCTATAGAGATAATTTAGCTTGTAATGGCTCTTCCCTGAGTTAATTGCCCAAGGAATCATAGAATCGTGGAGTTGGAAGAGACCCCAGGGGCCATCCAGTCCAACCCCCTGCTATACAGGAACACACATATAGAAGGCGGGGGTGTATACCTTCTCTGTGCACTTCCATTTAAGCCACTGTTATTTTATTTATCTTTTTTTAACCTGAGTATTTCTTACCTTTCTGTCGACTGTACTTTAAACCTTGATCCTAACCTTCAGTACATTGGAATTCTTATGGGGTTAGAAAACAGCCCACAACTCCCTCAAGATGCATTTCTTTTTCAAACAAACTCCTAGTGCATGAAATTTAAGACGGAATCCACAAGTGAGACATGGCTATTGAGAGATGAATGGAGATAATATGGCTCCCTCTAAACCTTACTGGGTTACAGAAGTCCCGTGGTGTTGTGTTACCTTGTCTCTCTCGCCGTCTCTCTGATGGAAAAATAGTTCTGATGCTGCTGTTCTCTCCCTTTTCCCCTCCCCCTGCAGGGCAAGAGTTGACCCCAAAATTCTCACCCGCAACACCCGCATAATTGTGGAGGCCTTGACGCGGGTCATTTACAACCTAACAGAGAAGGTAACATATTTTTCCTACCCTTTTAATTTTGTTACAAGCCTTCCAGCAGTCAGATAAGAGTCAGGTAGAAATACTGTAAATAAACGAACATCTCCACACACTGTCCACTCTGCCCCTCCGTTGCCTCCCTTGGTTCCTCTCCTCCCTGTATGCTCATCAGTTGACCCTTCCTCCAAGCTGCTGTAGAGGGAGAGATGAGATGGCAGGACCTATTCTCTTAGCTTAGCCAAGAGACCAGCTTTGCTTTTGGCTCCTCTCCTCCCTATTCTGTCTCTGTTTGTGCTGTTTGTTAACATATAATCATACGGTTGGAAGATGCCACAAGGGCCGTCCAGTCCAACTTTATTCTGCCATGTAGAAAGACGCCCTCAAAACACTCCGGCAGAGAGCCATGCATCCTCTGTTTAAAAACCTCCTAAGGAGGAGACTCGTTGACACTCCCAGCTAGTGTAGTCCACTGTTAAAACTGCTCTTTCCTCCTAATGTTTCAGTGGAACCTCTTTTCACCTGAATGGGTGAATTAAATGGGAGAGAGAATTCCAGGAATCTTTTCCAGCCTTGACTGTTGTCTTTTGGTTTTCTCTTTCTGTTTTTTCACTAGGGAGTGCCTGCCAACCTGCAGATCTTCACAGAACAGATGGTAAGCCTTGCCTAGCAAGAGAGGAGGGAGGTGTTTCTTGGATGCTGGCAGGAAGGAGACCGAGGGATGCTATATGGGCTCAGATCTGCCCAGAATGGTCCGACTACCTCTGCCTTTACTTCTTGCAGCAGATCCAGCAGGAGCAAATGGAGGCGGTGATGGACTGGCTCACCAGCCAGCCGAGGGCTGCCCAGCTGATTGACAGGGACAGCCCTTTCATCAACACGCTGGAGTATTACATGAGCCGGTACCTGAAAGACGTCAAGCAGCATCACGTGAAGGCGGACAAGCGGTGAGAGGGGGGCCCTGGATGTGAAATTGCTTTTCTTAGACGTAGCAGGCCATGTTAGTGAATCAAGGATCCAACTAAATTTAGAGAAGAAAATCCATTTCTGTCCCCCTACTCTAACAAAACAAAATCTGAACAGAAATATAGTTTGCCAAGTGATTGTTTCAAGGTGTATGTGCAGGGCAGATTCTGTGATGTAATAGGGAAATGTTGACTATAGGCTAAGCATCAACTGGTCATGTACAGCCTCCGTTAAACAACCAATCCCCAGTTTTTCTTCAGTAACCCATTCCCCATTCCTCTGGTGCCACAGGGAACCAGCTATACCATGTAACCTTCACAGTGTGAGTTTATTCCTCTGGAGGAAGTTTCTTGAGACCAAGATTCACCATTCAGAAAGAGATACAAGCATTTTTTCTGGGTTAGCCTATGCAAAGCCATGTTTGTTTCCCCTTCACCCTCTCTCTAGAAGGCTGCTTTTTCAGGGGTATCCCATGCCACCGCCATTTTCTGCCCTCATTCTTATCCTTTGATTCCATAACCAGAATTACTTCTGCCAGAGCCAATACAGATACAGGCTAGGATATGAGTTGGTGTGGAAAGGTGTTCTACTAAAGTGGGCGAGCAGCTGTGGAAGGCTAGGGGGCTCCATTAGCCCCTCAAAAATCTTCAAGGGCTGTCTCCCACCACCACACCCATTCCTGCAATAAGTAATTTTTTTGTGGGCCTCAAATTCCCCCAAGGAGATATTTTCATCATGTTTTTGGGGGTCCCACGAAAGGCCTTTTTGCAAACAGGAAATGAACAGAAGTTACTTTGTGTTTTGAGCAGGAAGCTGTGAGAGAGGTAGCTTAGTTTTCCCACAGCCTCCCATCCGATGCACTGTTCAGCTGCTGCAAACCCCACCTGATCTATCTACTCAGTGGCTGATGGAGGGAAGAGATGATCTAAGAAGTGTCTGGCTGTGTCTTTGGTGCCAGATGCAAATGGATAATATCCTCCAGAGGTTTCAGTGGAGATGTCATTGGTTTATTACACTGTGCTAATATAGGATTTTGGTCACGGAGTGGTAAAGCCAGGAAGGAACACCTACTTTGGCAGTAGCTCTCTGGTGTGCGTGATGGGGTAGGATGGCTTCTCTTGGGTCTTGGATGGACCAGGTAGTGCTCAATCGGATATGCTTCGTCTGTCTCTAAGGCCACCTCTCCGAGGTGCCCTGTAGCCTGCTACTTTGTGTTGCCCCTTGACCAGTGCAAAACTGTATTTAAACACTAAGAGAAGGTTTCCGTTTTGTTTTCTTTCCTCATTTTGTGACAAAACAGGGATCCCGAGTTCGTTTTCTACGACCAGCTGAAGCAAGTAATGAATGCATACAGGTAAGTGAATCCAATCATGGTGGCAGGTTCCCCCTTACTCATTAAGATAGCACGATTGATCACAGCTGAGCCTGTGCTTCAAAATTTTGGGGGCACATTGGGGAGAAGATCTTTTACGTCCTGTTGGGCAAAGAAAAGCAGGAGAATGCTTGGTAAAACTGTCCTTCAGATTTCTTGCTTACTTTGACCCACAGTATTGGGCCAGTTTTCCATCACCTTTCTATAACAGTTTCTCTTTCAAGAAAGACCTGTTACGTCGTCCTTGGTCTGGTGGAGACTCAACAGGAGCTCAGCTTGACCTAAAATCATAGAGTTGGAAGAGATCCCCAAGGCCATCCAGTCCAACCACATTTTAGGTCTCCAGGAGACCAGGGTTTGAAAGGCCTGGAAACCATGAGGAGCAGCTTAGGGAGCTGGGTATGTTTAGCCTGAAGAAAGAAGTTAAGAAGGGGACATGATGATTGTTTTTCAATATTTGAAAGGATGTCATATGGAAGATGGGGCAAGCTTTTTTTTGCTGCTCCAGAGACTAGGACACAGAGCAATAGATTCAAACTACAGGAAAAGAGGTTCCACTTAATAGGAAGAAGTTCCTGATGATAAGAACAGTTTGACAGTGGAATATGCTGCTGTCCGAGAGTATGATGGGGTCTCCTTCTCCAGAGGTTTTGAATAGAGACTGGATGGCCATCTGTCAGGAATATTTTGATGGTGTATTCCTTCATGGCAGAATGGGGTTGGACTGGGTGGCCCTTGGGGCCTCTTCTGACTCTCTGATTCTGTGAATTCCTGCTCAGCCCTGGAAAACCACCAGGTGACCTTGGGCAAAGCACACTTTCCAAGTGGAAGGCAATGGCAAGCCTTCAATAAATCTTGTCAGCAAAACCCTATCGGGATTTCTGTAAGTCAGAGTGGACATGCAACAGTGACAAGAAGAAGTCAGTTGGGGTGGACATGTAATGAGTAGAATGACAAATGTGAACACGGCTTTTGTTCTTTCAGGGTGAAGCCTGCCATCTTTGACCTCCTCCTGGCTCTCTGTATAGCAGCCTACCTCGGAGTGGCCTACGTTGCCGTCCAAGTGAGTCAGACAGATTGGTAGCCTGCTACCAGGGGGGAAAAAAATAAACACCTTTGGCAAAACAAAAGAAGTACCATGAAAAATGAGGTTTGGAGAGGGAGGGAAAATAAATTTGTGGGCCCTGGAACCATGTTTCCATGCCTGGGATTTGCCTTGGAAAATACCCCAACAGTGCCCAGAGACCTACGTCTGGTTCTGTGGAGTCCCAGAGTAGAAATGAAAAAGAGTATGAAAATGTACATTTTATTTTGATGAGCATGAAAAGCTACCAGGAGCAGCAGACCTCCTTTTTCAATATAGGACTGGAAGTGGGGGAATTGGGGCAATCCGGGGTCCACAGAAGAGGCTGGGAGGCCACATTTGGCTCATGGGCGATATTTTTTTTACCACAATCTGCTCTAGAAGCTTCAAAACAGCTGCTTTCTCTTCCTCACAGTGGTTTATGAAAAAGGACTTGTGTGTTTTCTAAAAAAAATAAAATCTTGAAAAGTGCCTTTTTGTAACTTCATGGCTTGTATCTGAGCTGACATTTTCCAGTTTGAAGCTGTCTGTGAATGATACATTAAATCAGGTTGGGCTTGTTCACAGAATCATTTGTGTGTGTGGCAGGATAACAAAACCCTGGCATCTCTAGAAAGTGCAGGACTGCAGTGCCCACAATCCCTGACCCTTGTGCTGATGAGCATTGTAAGTCCATGCCATCTGAAAGATGCCAGGCATCCAGCAGGGGAAAAATGAATCTGAACTTTTGTTTCAGCATCAGGGAGCCCCCTTTTTGGTGGATCCAGGCTAATTGTGGAGTGATCCAGCCAAAATTAAACTCTTAATATCGTTGAGGAAATTAAACTTCTGTTCAGTACCTTCTTCTTTGAAATGAAGGGAGGCTTAAAGCACGGGTGTATAACTGTTGAAGGCGGGGGGGCTGCATTAGCCCCTTGTGGGCTCCCAAAAAATAAGTTTTAGAAATGCTCCCTAGCACCTCATGAAGGCCCTTAGCCATGTTTTTAAGTCTCCCTGGGCCATTTTGGGCCTTTTCCTTTGAGCAACTGGAAGCAAATGCAGGTCATTTCTGGTGCACTTCTGTTTTTCTTAAAGGCCTTTCCTGAGCCTAAAGCGGACCAGGACGGCAAAAGAGGTGATGTTAATGCTTCCATCTCTCTCACAGAGCATTTGGGAACAAAAAAGAAGGGACTTTTTTTTATCCTAGGACCACAAAAATGGCCCTGGAGGGTGGCACGTGGCTTACAACCCATCTCTAATTTTGTGTTTGAGCCAGAATCCACGCAGCGTCTGTTTATATTTCTGCTTCCATTTTATTTCTCCCTCCTTTTTAGCACTTTGGTCTTCTCTACAAATTGGTGCAGCGGTTATCCCTCAAGTCCAAGCAACAGTGAAAGGAGAAAAACAGAGCCGTTCGAAGAACTCGCATCAGGGTCGCCTCTCGTTCTTCTTGCGATGAATGCTGCTGCCCTTTGGTTTCCCCTGTTGTCTCTTGTTTTACTACACTGGAGCAGGGAGCAAATACTGAGATTTGGAGAAAACAACAACACTCAACTCCCTGGCGTTTTTGCAAACCTGCCGCCCTCTCTTTTTCCACCCTTCTCCTCGGGACAGAACCGTACGTATCCATCAGTCCTTCCAGAATGACCCAGCGATGGATGATTATTTTTTTCTCTCTCTCCCTTTCTTTCCACCCTTGCCTCCTCTCCTCTGGACATCTTCCTCTGAACAAAGACATTTCCATAAATGCAAAGCTGCTACTCGAAAAGCAAGCAACATGTGCCATAAGTTCTCGACTTTAGTGGGGGGCGGGGAGGAATCTTGGGATGCGGTCTTGAGGCCTACCGGAACTTGAAAAGGGGGTATTGGTTTGTGTTTTGGGTTATTTTTTTTTAAATGCACATGTAAATTAAAGAGATCTACTAAGAGGTTTCTCTTTGAACTTGTCTGGCTTTGACTTCACGACTTCTGGTTCAGGCTGAACACTGACTGAAGTACAATCGGCTGTCCACATTTGCGAGTTTAGCTGGCACAGATTTTATTAGTTTCCTCAAGCCCTGACTCTCCACCCCAAGAGACTTTTTTTTCTGGGGGAACCTTTTCTTTTGGTGGCTCCAATCAGGCCGTGCACCCCTTTAAAAACCCACTGGTCCTCCTCTACCAGCCACTGTCTGGCTAGCTAAGGACAGATCACAGCCCAGTTTTTCAACACCACAAATGCTGTCCTGATGCCTCCCAGTTACACCCACCCAAGGAAGGAGATGGGCAAGAGAGAGGAAATATAGGGCCACCATGCTGACGCACTCCCTTTCCCTCTCCTTTCTCTTACCTGGGCTTCCTGTTCCTTTCAACCATGCCTCCGGCCATATTCTGGGTTGGGCAAGGGCGCAAGGACACCTGGTGTGAAGAAGTACAGTTTAGCCAGATTTAAAGGGGGAAAACGTTTACAGCCAAAAACAGATTTTCTATGAGCCAGTATTGCTGTGATGGTTTATTTGTTCAACTAGGACTCTGGAGTCCAGGTTCAAATCCCTGCTTGGTCACGGCCTCCCACAGGGTGCCCTTGGGCACCAGAGGACAGCCATGGTAACCCCCACTCCGCCAGCAAAGCTTGCCACGAAAACCTCATGAAAGATTCACTTTAAGGTCACCATGGGTAAGGAACAACCAAAGGTCCACAAGAATGACAATTTTTCTTCTTTGTCTACCTTTTATATCCATACATAAAAAATAGAATCACCTAAGCCACAGTATTTCTGTCTTTGATGTTTAATGATAAAGTGTTAGTGATACAAAAATGGCTTAAAATGTACACTTAAGAGCAGTAAAAATGGTAGAATTAAAACAGCACAGGTGTTATCTTGTTACCTTGTGTGCAAGGGAGTTTAGGTCTAGAGGCCTAAAGAGCTTCCTTTATAGTATCTAAGAGAAGGGGAGTAATTGTCCCATTCTGTTCTGCTTTCGTAAGACCTCACCTGAAATACTGTTGTCTGGTTTTGGGCCCCACAGTTCAGGAAGGACATTGACAAGCTGGAACGTCTCCAGAGGAGGGCGACCAAAATGGTGGAAAGCCTGGAAACCATGAAGCTCTATGAGAAACGGCTTAGGGAGCTAGGTATGTTTAGCCTGGAGAAGAGAAGGTTAAGAGGAGATGTGATAGCCATGTTTAAATATTTCAAAGGGTGTTGTAGGGAAGGTGGTATAAACTTGCTTTTGGCTGCTCTGGAGACTAGGACATGGAGCAGTGGCTCTAAACTTCAGGGAAAAAAGATTCCACCTAAACATTAGGAAGAACTTCCTGATTGTAAGAGCAGTTTGACAGTGGAATCCACTACTGCCTAGGAGTGTGATGGATTCTGCTTCTTTGAAGGTTTCTAAAGAGAAGCTAGATGGCCATCCATTGGGAGTGCTTTGATGGTGTTTTCCTGCTTTGCATAATGGGGTTGGACTCAGTGCCCTTTGGGGTCTCTTCCAACTCCATGGTTCTAATTTTTAAATCCTATTGTTAGTCCTAACTAGAGTAAATGCATTGTATCTGTGAAAGTTACCTATGCCTTCACTCACCATTTGAGATTTGGTTCATTAGAGGTTCTCTTAGTCAGGAGGAATAAGTATAGTTCCACCTGTAGTTTGAATTCCATTTCTACCCTGCCTTTTCTCCAAGAAGCTCAAGGTGATAGCATGGTTACTCTTGTCCCTGGGAGGCGGGTTGGACTGAGCAACTGGCCTGGGGTCACTCATTGACTTCCATGGATCAGTGAGGATTAGAACCTTGAATCCCCCAAGTCCTGATCTAGCCCTGTAGCTGCTCCACCGCATTGCTTCTGGATCGATGCTACATTTTCAGCAAATGTTATGTGAAAATATGGTGACCTCCTAAGTTGGCACCCCTTGTGGTGTCAGCCAATATGTGTCATTTCAAAAAAAAAAAAAATGACCACAATTTGTCCTTACAGACACACATCACTAAATTGAAACTATTCTACATTTTTCTCCAGGAACCCTGAAAAAAATCCCTCAGTCTGGTTTCATGGCCTGCAACTGAGACAATAAAGTTTGGGGAGTGAGGCTTCCATGTTGACATTAATTGGGGTAGATTTGAATCATAGCCTCCAAAAGCCTCTAATAAATAAACATTTGAAAATTTAGATAAATCCTTGAATATTTTGAGCTAAGTCCTGGGGGACCCTGGCAACAAATTATATTTGCAGGAGGTCTCCAGTAAAAAAAAGGTTAAGAACCACTGATCTAGACTGCCCTGACCAAATCTGAACACAAGGTATGTGAAATCTCTGTGGTTTTCTCAAACAGGGAATCCTCAGTGGTGGATTGGCCTTGCTTTCCTCTGAAATGTCACCTACAGCACCTGGTATTCCTTGATGATCTCCCATCTATGTATTAATCATGACTGATTCTGCTTAGTTTCCAAGGATGGTGGTATCTGGTTCCTTCGGGATATTCAGGCACTGTGTGTATAAAGCATATAGCATGGGGTAAAGGTTAGAGTGTTGCACTATGATTCTGGAGACCAGAGTTCGAATGCCCAGTTGGCCATGGAAACCCACTGGGTGACCTTGGGTGAGTCACACTCTCAGACGCAGGCCATGGCAAACCCCCTCAGAACCAATATTGCCAAGGAAACTGTTATAGATTCACCTTAGGGTTTTTGTAAGTTACAATGCAGCCCAGAATCGCATTGGCTTTTTTAGCTGCCACATCACACTGCTGACTCTTGCCCAGCTTGTGGTCCACGATGACTCCGAAATCCCTTTCACACATACTGTTTTCAAGGCACAAAACAATCATGTACAAACCACCCAATTGAAAAGGAAAAAAAAATATTAAGCAGACTCTCCATGTTTTGCAATAACCGTTTCTCATTTTTTTTAAAAAAAAATGCAGCCTACTTCATTGATGGAAAAATGAAGAAATAGCACAGTTTTTTCTAAAAGTTGTGTTTCTTTTCTAATGCAGTCTTACGTGTCTGTCTACTAAGAAATAAGGCCAATCGAGTTTGATGGAATTACTTCCGAACATAGCATTGTAGCCATTGTACTGTTTTTCCTGGAGTGTGTCAGAATTTTGCAATTAACCCAGTTAATAATCATAATAAAACAAACTATCAAGGAAAAATAATAAATCTATAATAATAAACTACAGAAATCATCCTGGGGAAGGATTTAAAGGCCAAGGTTTTAAAACTTACCTAATGATGAAATGATCCTTCCCTCTGTATTCAGGTTATATATTTTCTAGTTGAACTTTTAAGCATTCCTAGATCAAAGCCATAAAGTTGTAATCCACCCCTCCAAAGAAAAAAGGTGCATAATATCTGCTGCATGCAGATAATAAGAAATAAATGGGTGGGTGTATTAATATCTACTTAGCAAAAGCTGGGTGTGGGTGATTTCGTAGCCCCAAATCGGAGCAAAAACCAATATTTGGAAGTCTGCAAGAGTGCAAAACGTGGATTGCGGACTGTTTTTAAATCCTGCTTCCCATTAGTAAATTGGATGCGCTTTTTCAAAAACCGGCTGCTCTTAAATACCAGCTTGTTTTGCATCAAATTTGCTAATGGGTAGGAGAGGATTTTTCTTTTTAAACGGCCTTGTAAAATGTTCCACATTCAGTTAATTTAACTTGCTGTTTTTATGCCATCGGCTGCCATGTCTGTTGGGTTAAAACCACGCCAGGGTTTCACTGGTTCGAAACGAGCTCTCTGGGGTGCTGAAGCTATTGGGGGATAATGTTCAGCACCTTGGATAGCTCCCCGAAAGCTGAGTTTAACACCTGGAGTGGATTTGTTGCCCAGCTGGCATGGAAGCGACTGCTGACCGACTACTATGGTCAGTGCAGGAGAAAATGGTGGTTTTTCTGACTTCCTGCCCATCCTCCAAAGTAGGGATTAGGTATGGAGTGACAGTGACAAACTGAGACAAAGTCCCCCAATGAATGTTCATGGAAGTGGGATGGATCTAAATTCCCCCTTTCCCAAAAGCAGGACTCAAGGCAGCTTACAAAAATTAAAACCAACTCTGAAAGACCTGAAAGCGAAAAAATTGGCAGAAAAATGGCTAAAATGCAAAGACTGGCACCCCCCCACACACACTGCTTTTCAATGGCCTGCTTTTCTTTCTTTTAAAATTTTTAAGAACACAAGAAGTTGATCCGTAACTCATTACATTCCACATGCATCGACTTCCTTCTGACTGGTCTTGGTATAAAAGTGATAGATGAATTTTATGTCTGTTTTTCCATGTTTAAAGCACCGACCTCATCCTGTATACTCTGAAGAATTTTGTAGCTTATATACAATTTCCATTTTGATTTTACATATATAATCTCATTTTATACTATTATAGTTCTTTTCTTCCATAATATTTGTATCTCATATTTATCTTCATTTCTTTAAATTGGTTGTCACCAGTTCTTCTTCAAATAAGATATTAGTGTCCCAGTCTTTCTCAAATTTAGCTACGATCTTTTCTTTAATTAGACGTATTTGTTTATCTGTCAACATCATATCAGTCTTTCTCGAATTTAGCTACGATCTGCTATTTAATTAGGCATATTCGTTTATCTATCAACATCGTATCAATCAATTTTATCACTCCATCATTTGTATTCATCAGAATCGGATTGGCTTTTTTTAGCTGCCGCATCCCACGGCTGGCTCATGTTCAGCTCATGATCCACTAAGACTAGTCGGTATCAAACATCAGGGCTTTGCGGACCCCCTGTGAGGGCTCTCTGGACCCCAAGTTAAGAACCAGCTAAATGGAAGTTCTCCATTGAGTAGGGAATTGGTGTCAGTGGTCAATGGGGCCCCTTCTAAATCTCTGATCCTATGATGATGATAAATATGGATCTTGATAGGGGAAAGAGTAGGGATACAGGCTAGGATTCTGTGTGTGTGTGTGTGTGTATACACACGTGTACATTCTCTCTTTCACACACACACGTATTCTCATTCATCCGCCCACTCGTGGCTACAACACCCTGCAGTTCCCAACTTCCCCAGGCAGTGTCGCTGCCGAGCAACCTCCTTTTGTGGTCATGATGCTGCGCTCGCCCGCCTATTTTTTTCCCCCTCTTCTTCGCCTGCATCCCTCGCAGCATCAGCATCAGCAGCATCCCTCCTCCGCCGCGCAGCAGCAGCCTGCGCCCGGGGGGACCCGGGGGATGGCCAAACTGCCGGCGAGCGCGCCCAGGCGGCCAGCCCAGCAGCAGCCTCCCCCTCAACAACAGCAGCAGCCACCGCCGCCGCCCCAGCAGCCTCAGCCGCCGCCCCCCCGCGCCTCCCCTATGAGCAGCGGTGGCGGTGGTGGGGAACCCGAGGGCATGAAGGATCTCGACGCGATCAAGCTGTTTGTGGGCCAGATCCCCCGCAACCTGGAGGAGAAGGACCTCAAGCCCCTCTTCGAGCAGTTTGGACAGATCTACGAGCTCACCGTCCTCAAAGACCGCTATACAGGCATGCACAAAGGTGAGGCATTTCTTTCTCCACCCCCTCGTCCAATTCTGTCCCCCTTTTCCAATTCCCTCCCTCCGCCCATCCCATCGTGCCCCCCATCTCCGTCCTCCAAAGCCATTTCTCTCTTCCTCCAACCCCCCCTTTTTAAAACACACACCCTATAGCATCCTCCTGCTACATTTTCACCCCCCACGCCTCCCACCTCCTTTTCTCTTTCAAATTCCTTTTCCGGTTATTTTAATCCCCAGCCCCTCCCCTCCTTCTGCATCTCAGCTGCCTTAAAAAGAAAAAATTCCACCACCCTGAGTGATTTCCCCCCCATCCCTCTTTCTGATCTCTCCCTGATAATCTTCCCCTCTCGTTCCCGCTCTCCCATTTTAAAATATAAATAAATAAACCATTTGGTCGTCTCCCTTTCTCTGGGCTCCATGACCAATCCATTCTCCCTTTCCCACCCAATATTTCTCCACAACCCTTTTTCTGTATATTTTATTTCCAATTTTCTTTCGTTGCCAGGTTTCCTTCCCACTCCCCCATCTCCCTGAAAGCTTGAACCCGGAGTCCCTTTGCTTCCTTGCAACTATCTCCTCCTCCCCACCCACACACAGTAGGGAATGCTGGTGGTTAGGGGGCTCTGAGAGCTCCCCTCAACCCCCGCTCCAAACCCCCGCCCCAACTTTTATTGCAGTTCCCATGTGCCACAACAATCCCCCAACCTGCAAACCCTATTGGGGGTAAGGCTTTCCCCTTCTGTCCCCCCATAACAAATTAAGAAGAGGGGGTGCAAAGCTAGGATTGGGGTTTCTTTGTTGCTGCAGGCCCCTCCAGCTGAACCCATCCCATTGCTCACCTCTTTCTTCCCATTCTTTTCTTTTCCCATTCTCCCCGCTCTGAATTTCTCTCCCCAACCCCTTTCACTGCTGCAATTTATTTTGGTGGCCTACAGGCAATTTCTCTTTTTCCCCCTCTTCCCCACCCTCATTTCTCTCTCTGTGGGTGTCTAAGGCTTTTGACAGCAACAGCTGGGCAAGATTTTTAACTCCCTCCCTAGCCTTTGCTCTGTCTATCTATAGCTGTGTGGTATGTGTGCGTTTGGAAATGCATTGTGCCTTTATGTATGCATGCATCTAAACTAATCCCTGTTCCTTGAGGCCAAGGCAAGCCTGACCCAAAAGCAATGGCTCCTCCGGCAGTGGCCAGGAGGGGTTTAATTGATCCTTTCCAAATGGCGGTTCCGGATTTGAGAGATCCATTTGGCAGTGGGAGTTTCTGCCCCTGGCAAAGTTGGCTCTTGCGTTGCACAGAAGCATGGCATTAATGGCATCCGGATCTTGCTTTCTCGCTTGCTGTTACACTGCTTGAGGGGGTGTTACATGCGTGTGTGTGTGTGTGTGTGTGTGTATGACATGTGATTAGGATGTGTGCAGCAATGGATTTCTGAGGAGGAGAGATCCAGGATCCTATTGACGGGGCCCAGAGAGACAGAGTCAGGTGTGTGGGGGTATAAAAATAAAACTGCAGTCAGTTTTTTACCTGTGTGAGGTGAACTGGGTGGGTGCTTCCAGGTGGACAGCTTTTCTGTTAGTTAATTTCATGCATCTGGATAAATTAAATCTATTTCCAGTAATATAATTTCAAATTAATAGAAATAATAATAGAATTAATCAGTCAATAGAACAAATAATATCAATAAACTAATAGAGAATAATAGAATCAGTACATTAATAGAATGAATAATATCAATAAATTAATAGAATTAATATATTAGTAGAACAAATAATAGAATTAATGAGTTAATAGAACAAATTATATAATCAATAAATTAGTAGAGAATAGTAGAATCAGTACATTAATAGAATGAATAATATCAATAAATTAATAGAATTAATACATTAATAGAACAAATAGTGTCAATAATGTAACAGAATTTATAATTGAATCAACAAATTTAATAGATAATAACATCAATAAATTAATAGACTTAATAATAGAATTAATGCATTAATAGAATGGGTAATGTTGCTACTAAACTGGTGATGTCATCAATCATTAGTAGTATAATAGTATCATTGATAAGGTAATAGCATTCGTGAAATAATGAATAAATGAATAGAATTAGCAATATCATCTATAAGTAAAAAGACTAAGTAAGACCAAATAGAGTTAATGATATAATCAGTAAATTACTAGAATTAGCAATTTTCTCAAAAGTGGAAAAACTGCAAATATCAAAATGTGTGTTTATGTCAGTGGGAAAGGGGCACCGGGGGTCCAACCCAGGTCAGGGGAAGGAAAGGAAAAGGGCATCAGTTGGCATATGGGACCTATGTTTCCTCTCTCTCTCCCATCTCCTTCTTTGGGTGTGTGGGGAGCATAGGCTTTGTGGTGCTGAGAAATGGGGCTGAGATCCGTCCTTAGCTGGCCAAGCTGCGGCTGGGGGAGGAGGAGGAAGACCAGAGGTGGGTTTTTATAAGGACCTGCACAGCCTGATTGGAGCTGCGGAGAGGGGAGGTTCCTTCCCAAAAAAGCACCTGAGGTTGGAGAAACTTTCAAATAATCAAATCTGTGAAAGTGAAACTCACAAATGTGGAGAGTGGACTGTCTACGGGGAACTCTGTGCGCCAGCACTCATTCTGGGTGGCAACGGTTCAAGAGCAGCATACCTGACATTAAAAGGGAACGGAGCCTTTTTAAAAAAAATTACCTGTTGATAGCAGTGGTGGGGTGGTGAATTAAGAAGTGGACTGTTCTTGCTGTGTGCCTTTAGGTAACTTTTTGACATGGTGACCCCTAAGGCGAACCCATCACGGGGCTTTCTGGGGCTGAGAGTGTGTGACACAGCCAAGGTCGCCCAGTGGGTTTCCATGGCTGAGCGAGGAATTGAACCTTGGGCTCCAGGATTGTAGTCGAATGCTCAAATCTCTATACTGTGCTGCCTCTCAAAATTTAAAGGTGAAGGTGTATTCTTATTATTATTCTTATCGTTATCATTATCATTGATATTTATTTGTTACCCCCCTCTCCCCAAGGCTCAAGGCAGGGTACAACATGAATTAAAATACAATTAAAAATACATTATAAGGTTTAAGGTTGGCTAAAGGTTGCCATAAGTTTGCTGTTTAGAGTTCTGTATGATTGTTCTTTGCAGGAAATCTTTGAGATTGGGAACTACATATCCTATTAGTCCCGGCCAGCTAAACCAGTAGCAAAGGATGATGGGAACTGCTGCCCAAAATGTCTGGACAACCAAAGATTCCTCATCCCTTCTTGAAAACAGTTCTGTACCTCTCATTCAAAATTTTCAGGTCGTTTTGCGGCAGCTCGTAATTAAATATTTGTATCCGCCTGGATGGAATGCACTGTTTGAGTGGTATATAATCGTAAAGCCTCCCCAGACAGCCTGTGGAATTACAGTCAAAATTGTAAGACTGTCAGTTTCAATATCAGAACATTTTTTTAAAAAAAAATTGAGAGGTTTAAGAGGCAGCAATAAAACTGATATTAGAAGCCGCAACTAATAAAACACAATCAAAACAGCAAGGAATCAATAAAGCTGTTTGCAACTGTTAAGAGGCAGCAGTTAAAAACAACCACAGCCAAAATATTGATTTTTTTTTAAAAGAAGCAAATTAAAAGAAAAGCAAAATGCTCCTCACTTAAGACCTAAAAATAAGTCAAATAAATGACGTTGAAGGTATGTTCAGATGCAGGATTGACATGAGAGGAGATTCCCCCCCCCGATTCTCAGCCATGTGGAGGTTTAATTAACATCGGCACTTCGAAGCCTGCTCAGGAATTGATCCAAAAACCACTTGAGACAGCTTTTAACCTGGCAAAATGTAATCCCAAAGTTTGGACCCGGCTATTAACTTATAATCTGTAGACTTCAGTGTGGTTTCTAAACAGTCTCCAAGGGCAGTCCCATGTAGGACATGTTGCTGTAGTCTAGCCTTCAGGTGGCTATCTGGGAACTCTCTGCAGGTGGGGTTGTAGCAGGTGAAAGGCACACTTAAGCCTCAGTTCTCTGAGTTTGGAGGCACCTCAGGTCTGTGAAATGGGCTCCTTAGAGCAACACAGAGAAATGTGGGCTGGGTACTCTACGGACCCCTGCTAGACTCCCCGGTCACTCCCCTCACCTTAATTAAATTTAGGATGGGTGGCTGGAAACACAGAGAAGTCCAACAATCATCCCCGTCTGATTTTGTGCTTAACTTTCGTCAAATCGACCTCGACTTAGGCCATTTCCATTCTGCACTGTTATAGTGCTGCTATTCCATTTTCAACCTCCTGTGGAATTCTGGGGTTTGTAGTTTCCCGAAGCCAAAGAGCTCTCTGGCTGAGAATCCCAAACGCCCCTCCCTAAACTGCAAACCCCAGAATTCCACAGGAGGTTGAAAGTGGAATAATAGCACTATAACAGTGTAGTGCGGAAAGGCCCTCTGTGTAAGAGATGAGTCTTTTAATAATGGGCTGGGTTATTATATTTTAGTTTTGCTTATGTACGATTCAGTTTCATTTAGCTTTAGTCCTCGTTCAGTGTTTTAGTGCTAGTTAACACATACCTAATGTTTGTGCGTATGAATTGTTTCTTCTGTTCTTTTTCTACAGTTACCGGTTGGTTGGTTTGCATCCTTTGCTAAATCTAATACAGTCGGCCCTCCATATTCTCAGGTTTGACTTTCACAGACTTGATTATTTGGGTTTCCAGCCCTTGCCCCCTTCTATCTCAGGCACTTCTTTTTTGGGGGGGGACCTTTCCTCTTGGGGGCTCCAAACAGGCCGTGCAGCCCTTTAAAAACCCACCTCTGGCTGTCCTCCTCCACAAGCCACTGCTTGGCCAGCTAAGGACGGATGTCAGCCCAATTTCTTAGCACCACAAACCCTCTCTCGATGCCCCCCAAACACCCACGGAAGGAGATGGGCCAGAGAGAGGAAGTATAGGGCCCCCATCCCCTTTCCCTCTCCTTTACCTGATCTGGTTTGGACCCTGAGTCCTCTCCCCACAGACACACACACACACATTTTGATATTTGCAATTTTCCCAGTTTTGCAGAGATCCTGTGCCCCCAGTCCTAGTAAATATTGGGGCCCAAGTGTAAATATTAAATCTCAATTTTTTTTGGAGGGGGAGGCAGTGCCTCCACTTGCCTCCCTAGCTTACACCCTGTGGAGGCTGAGTTCCAGTGTCTCTCCCCAGGAGAGGATGCATAGCCCAGTGGTTAGACGCCGGAACTCCAGAAAATTAATGCTCTAACTATGACACTGTGTGGACATTCCAACCACTAGGCTCCGCTGACAGGAGTCAGCAGGGGCTAAAGCATCCATGCAGCGTCATGATTAGAGAATCAATCGAGGAGCTGCAGGCGCTGGAATCTAACCACTAGGACATGCTGCTTCTCCTGGGTTTCCACCCAACCAGCCTCCCGCCTTGAGCTGTCTCCTCCGCGTTGCTGTTCCAACTGGTGAGTGGGTTGCACGCACCACAGATGGTGTGGCATGCATTGAAATGGAGGGGGGCAGGAACCGTTCGATTTCTCATGTCCTCAAACCATCTCCTGTTTGGGAAACGGGGAGGGGGGAGCACAGGAAGAGGAAATAGAGAAAGCAAAGGAAGAAGAGACAACCTTTGGAAAATGGGAAAAGGTATTCCCATTTCAGACAGACAGCATGGGGTGGTCATTTGACCCTTGGACTACATCCCTGGAGACTAGGATTCGGTTCCCTGCTCAGCCATGGAAACTGAGTGACCTTGGGTGTGTCACACTTTCTCAGCCCCCTGTGATAGGTTCACCTTAGGGTCTCCATAAGTCAGAAACAACTGGGAGGCACTCAACTCCATGCGTGTGGGGTTTTAGAGGTCATCACCAGCCCTTTGAGTTCTGCCCAGAAATTGACCGGCAGCCAATAGTGCCATTGCAATGTTGTTGGAGCTAAAATCTGGAAACACCTGAAAAAAACAGTTCCGCTCCAACCACTATACACACTGTGTCCAGTTCTGGGCACCACAGTTCAAGAAGGATATTGACAGGCTGCAACGTGTCCAGAGGAGGGTGACCAAAGTGGTAGAAAATCTCGAAACCATGAAGCCCTCTGAGAAGCAGTTTAGGGAGCTGGGGATATTTAGCCTGGAGAACAGAAGGTTAAGAAGGGATACAGTAGCTATGTTTAAATATTTGAAAGGATGTCATAGGGAAGATGGGGCAAGCTTGTTTTCTGCTGCTCCAGAAACTAGGACATGGAGAAATGGATTCCAACTTCAGGAAAAGAGATTCCACCTAAACATGAGGAAGAACTTTTGACAGTGGAATCTGCTGCCTCAATGGAATGTGGTGGAGTCTCCTTTGGAGGTTTTTAAACAGAGGCTGGATGGCCATCTGTCGGGAATCCTTTGATTGTGTATTCCTGCATGGCAGGAATGGGGTTGGACTGGCTGGCCCTCGGTGTCTCTTCCAGCTCTAAGATTCTGTCTTTAAAGGCCTCAAAACAGAGCTTAGATGCACTTTCAGGAGTGTTACAGTTGTGTGTTCCTGCGTGGCAGAATTGGGTTGGACTCAATGGCCCTTTGGGCCTCTTCCAGTCTCTTAAATGCCTCTATGAAAAATGCCTCTTTCCTCTGCCAAATAATGTCTGTTAGCTACTCTTTTAAGCAGTGATCTGGATCCATCCTGGTTTGCCTTGATTTTCTTCCAAACCAGTTCAGGGAGTCAGCTGTCAGATTCTGTGTGTACAGTTAGCCCTCCATGTTTGCTGGGGTTAGAGGCGCAGGACCGTTGCAAATGTGGGAAAACCACACATAGTAAAATGTGTGTGTGTGTCTGTGGAAAGGGGCTGTGGCACAGTGGGGAGAGCGGACACCAAGGGTCCAACCAGGTCAAGGAAAGGAGAGGGAAAGGGTATGGGTTGGCATATTGGCCCTATATTTCCTCTCTTTCTCTCCCATCTCCTTCTTTGGATGTGTGGAGGGTAATGGGAGAGGGTTCGTGGTGCTGAGATATTGGGCTGTGATCCAGGCAGCGGCTGGTGGAGGAGGAGGAGAAAGGACCAGAGGTGGGTTTTTAAAGGACTGTGTGGCCTGAGAAAAGAAGCTCAGGGATTGGAGAAACTTGGCAAATAATCAAATCTGTGTAAGTGAAACCTGCAAACGTGGAGGGCCAGTGGTATTGAGAAATATGTTGCATTCCAAGCCCGAGTTGCCCATCTCAATCTGGCGTTTGCCAAAGGCTAAAAATAAACCCGGGAGCGAGGTGGCAAGTGGCAACCCTTTGTGTGGCTGCAAAGCCAAAGCAACGCAGGGTTTATGGTCGAAACGATCCGCCAGTCTGCGAGACACGTTTTATCGTCTGGAGGCCTTTTAATTAGAATTAAAAATTTAAACCCAGGATGCCGCAGGCAGTTCTGCTGTACAAAGGTTAAGTGCTTGGTTGCGCTCACAGAGTGTGGTGCAAATCGATGGATGAATTGTAGAATGGCCGTATCGGAAGGGATACTAGAGGCCATCTATATCAACCTCATTCACTGCTGGACTAAATCTATGCAAGATATTCCAGTGGTTGTTTTGTGCCATCACCCTTTCTAGTGTTTTCTGTGCAGGGAATTATATTTCAATGCAGAGATATTACCTCCTGTGCCCCCAAAAACTGGGCAGAAAATGCTCTTTTCTATGCAAATCCCCCATGTGTCAAATTTATGCAGAATAAATCCCCCATTTTTTGTACAGATAGCAATATTTCTGCATCCTGGGAGTTGTGTTTGCATTTAGAATTCTCAGCCAGAAAGCTCTTTGGCCTCAGTAAACTACAAACCCCAGAATTCCACAGGATGCTGAAAGTGGAATAATAGCACTATAACAGTGTAGTGCAGAAAGACCCGAAGTCTCAGCAATATCTGTGGAGGTGTGCTTGTTGCTCATGCCCCTCCGTCGACATTAACAGCTGTCTATCTCAGGATGGATTTTGTGGAGTGTGGGTTATCCAGTGCATGAGAAAGGCACAACTAAAGTGCCTCTGAAAGATACCTTGTCCAACCGCTGTTTCAAGACCCCCAAAGATGGAGAGTTTCCACTCCCCAGTGCAACCTGTTCCACTGTCAAACAGCCCTAAGAGAGAGAAAAAGTTCTTTCTTAGGTTCAGGTGGAGTCTTTTTTTTCTTGTAATTGGAATCCACTGGTTCGTGTTCTAGTCTCTGAAGCCGGAGAGACAAGCCAACTCCATCTCCTGCATGACCTCTCTTCAGATATTTAAAACTGTGGGTCGTGTCATCTCTCCGTCTTCTCTTCTCCAAGCTAACCGTACCTTGCTCCCTACATCATTCCTCATAAAGGGTGGATCATTTGGGATACAGCGGGGTTTGTGTCCTTGTGAAATGTGCCCAAAGCCAGCAGACGATCAGGGCAAGTTTGGGGAATGGGGAGGAGGAAATGGCTCAGTTAACCTGCTCGCGGAAGTTGGCATGCATTCCGCTCCTGCATTCCACCTGAAACACGGTGCCTTCTCTCTGTCTTTTAGGCTGCGCCTTCCTGACCTACTGTGCCCGAGATTCCGCCATCAAAGCCCAGACAGCGCTGCATGAGCAGAAGACGCTTCCGGGGGTAAGTGCCAACCGTTGGCGGAATGCGTCGGTTTGAGTTTGGATTGCAGAAGTTGTCTTCCACTCGTGGGATGTCTTCTGCCCTTCTGTTCCTGTACGACTGGGGAGGGAGGAACGAACTCCTTGGCTAGCTTTCCCCCACAAAGTGTGTTGAATTGCAATTCCCATCATCCATTTTATTTCATCCCACCAGGTTGCGGAAGGTGGCCTGAGGGTTTCCTTCCACCCGGGCAAAACTTCTTTTGCAATCAGAAGGATTAAGGCCATTATGGAGCTACTTAATAGAAATGCAGTTTTGCAGTCTGTGATGTTATCTCCCTTCTCCTCCAAGACTTCCTTTCTTTGGGCTGTGAGTTCCATCGGTCTGGGGTCAAACAGAAAGAGCTGCACCCTCCATCGCTCTGAAATAGTGAAATATAACCCCCTCGATATATTCTCAATCCTGTCATCCAATTTCATTTAGCGCTATATTTTAACTTTGCCAACGCCTGATCTCTGCTGTTAACAACCCTCTTCCAAAACCGCTTATCACACATGCCAGAGCTGTTGAGAGATCTTGCTGTCTCCCGTTTGCCCCGAGATAAAGTGCCATAGAAAAGAGGCGCGATGGCAAATTACGTGGCGGGGAAACAGGAGGTGGGAGCAAGCCACATAGCTAATTTTGGTTTCTTCCTCCCTTTCCTGGGGATGTATCACCCAGGGCTTGGAGAAGCGGCTGCTTGGGGGGTTCTGGGAGTCGTAGTTCGGGAAAAGCAACTGTTCCAAGGTCTGATATCATTCCTAGGTTACGTTTAAGAAATAATAGAGCTGAGCATTGCAGCCTTGTGCAAGACTGCCGTGTGAGCTGCCCTTTCACTTTGATCACAGTGGTTGGGCCACCGGTTAACACTCTGTGGCTGCTTTTTCATAAGTGTGTGTGTATTGATCTATTTATCAATCTAGCCATCCAGAATACGTATGTGTATTGATCTATGTAGCTATCAGTTTAGCTATTGCTCTATCTATTTATCTATCGTACCCATCTATCTACCTATCTATCTATCTGGAATACACATGTGTATCTGTCTGGCCATCCAGCCATCCAAAATACACATGTGCGTGTGTATCTGTTCATCCAGCCATCTATCTGGAATACACATGTGCTGTCTGTCTGTCTATTTATCCATCCGTCCGTCCATCCAGAATACACATGTGCACGTGTATCTGTCTCTCTGTCCTGACTGTCCATCCATCTGTCCATCCATCTATCTCTCCCTCCCTCCTTCCAAAATGCACATGTGCTGCGTATCTGTCTGTCTGTCCGTCCGTCCATCCACCCACCCATCCATGCATGCATCCGGAATACACATGTGTTTGTCTGTCTGTCTGTCTGTCTGGAATACACATGTGTCTATCTATCTATCCATCCAGAATACAGATGTGCGTGTCTGTCTGTCTGTCTGTCTGTCTGTCCATCCATCCAGAATACACGTGTGTGTTAGTCTGTCTGTCTATCTGGGATACACACATCTGTCTGTCTGTCTATTTATCGGTCTATCTAATTGTGTATATGTGTGTGTGTGTATATGTATGTATGTATGTATGTATGTATGTATACATATACAGAATTTGATGGCATCCCTGGGAGCCCTTCCAGGATCTCAGCGTTTGGCCTTGAAATTTCAGGTCTTGCGGTGATCCCCAACTGGAAACTTTCCAGTATGGCAGTGCACCCCAGGACCCAGTATATTGGAAAACGATGTTCAATTCCCTTTTAGAGATTGCTTTTTGTAAATATATGAGTGTGTGTGTGTGTGAGAGAGAGAGAGAGAGAGGGATAGAAACAGAGGAGAGAGAGAGAGAGAGACCCATCTTTGACTTAATTACAGTCATTTGGTGACGCCACGGGTCCCTGCTAATTGAATGTTCCTTTGTTGTCAAGGAACTGGGAGGGGGGCCTGTAACGAGGAGCGGGGTAACGAGCCCCCGGGAGCAGAGGCCTTAATTAACTCTCCAGTTCCCATGGCAACGCCTCTCCAGGCCTGTTCTGTCGAGAGCTGAAGCTCTTCTTTTGGAAGGCAACGCAGTGTGTGTGCCGGAGATGGGAGTGGTGTCATGTGTGTGTGTGTGTGTGTGTGAGTGAGAGAGAGAGAGAGAGAGAGATACAGAGACAGAGCATGCATGCACATGCGCTCTCTCCTGACTGAAGAATAGCACAGGCTCCGTGCATCTTTGCAACGTACGGTTGCCAGATCTCAGAGCCTAGCCCCCCCAAACTCCAGTTTTTGGGGTTCATCTCCAAATGTTAGGGTTACCCCCCCAAACGCTAAAAAAGAAAACACGGGCCCTGACCTAAAATATCAGATCCCAAGTAGTCAACGCAACTGTGGGTGAGCTGTGAATCAGCCTGGAAAGGAAGGAATAGTGGGTTGTGTTTTCTTATCAATTTATGTCCATTATAATATACCTATTTAAACCACAATTGATCCATTTAAACAATAAAACAAATCAACATTCTTTAAATACAGTTATTAACCTTTTATTGCCCACTTTCTATTACTTCAGTAAATGTTATCTTTCCTTACATTTGATCCACTCAGCCACACCTTTCCATAGATGTGGTGGACGTGCCAGTCCGCCAAGATTTTTTGGAAGAAAGTCCATGATGCAATTCCAAAGATTATGAATCTCAAGTTTGAAATGAAACCTAATTTCATTGCTAAATATCATAGGACCTCAGCAAGAATTGAAAAAGAACAAAATGATAATTTTGTGTCTGTTAACAGCAGCTATATTATGTTATGCCCAGCACTGGAAAGAGAAAATAGGCCCAACCACAGAAGAATGGAAATTCAAAGTTATGGAAATGAGAGAGATGGAAAAGCTTTCTAGTTTGTTAAAAGCTAGCTCTGTACAACAATTCGAAAGAGAGTGGGTTGTGTTTTCCAATGTCATAGTCACACGTTTCTTCTCGTAGTATTGGCATGCGCCCTCAGGCAGCACATGGCGCAACAGCCTTTTGTAGTGGCTGGGCGTGTTTATTTGCAGCAAACCACTGGCATACGGCTGGTATCTCCTGTTCATAGTGTCTGCCATGCCACAGCACTAGCTTGTGGCAGGAGGGAGGCAGTGGTAGGGCCGGTTACCACCATTTTGTAGTTGTAGAATACATACTGGTTTAGACCTGGCTGGTTCGGGAAAGCAGTGAGTAAGCTGCATTCCAAATGTTGACCTCAGGCTTTGTGTGTGAGTCTGTTACAAGGCTTGGCGGCTCTTCTCTGTAGCGCCGTATGAATACATGCACTGTGCTGGTTTCTGTGATGCAGCAGCTAAAAAAGCCGATGCAATTTTAGGCTGCATCAATAAGAGTATAGCTTCTAGGCCAAGGAAGGCGATTTATTGTGCTTTGGTTGGACACTGCCTGGAATCCTGTGTCCAGTTCTGGGCACCACAGTTCGGGAAGGATATGGACAAGCTGGAACATGCCAAGAGGAGGGCGACCAAAATGGTAGAGGCCTGGAAACCATGAAGCCCTGTGAGGAGCGGCTTGAGGAGCTGGGGATGTTTAGCCTGGAGAAGAGGAGGTTAAGAGGGGACATGATAGCCCTGCTTAAATATTTGAAGGAATGTCATGTTGAAGATGGAGCAAGCCTATTTTCGGCTGCTCCAGAGACTAGGATATGAAGCAGTGGGCCAGCGTGGTAGCCCTATACTTCCTCTGTCACACCCATCTCCTTCCTTGGGTGTGTGAGGCCTGTAGGTTGTGTCTACTGTTGTGAATCTTTGTGTACAGTGGCCCAGCAGGCTAAACGAGAAGAAAAAGCTTTCTGCCCAGTTCCCACTCACTCTTCACATTCCAAGTAATATTATCTGTTCAGAAGTAGAGTCAGCCCTCCGCATTTACTAGGCTTAGGGACTCAGGACCCTCACAAAAGTGGGAAAACTGCAAATATAAAAATGTGTGTGTGTGTCTGTGGGAAGGGGGCCAAGGCATGATGGTGAAAGCAGACACCCGGGGTCCAAACCAGGTTAGGGCAAGGAGAGGGAAAGGGGGTGGCTCGGCATGGTAGCCCTATATTCCTCTCTTTCGTCCATCTCCTTCCTTGGGTGTGTGTGGGAGAGGGTTTGTGGTGCTGAGAAATTGGGCTGAGATCCATCCTTAGCTGGTGGAGGAGGAGGAGGAGAACCAGAAGTGGGTTTTTAAAAAAGCTGCATGGCTGGATTGGAGCCACTGAGAGGGAAGGTTCTCCCGGAAGAGACGTGCTTAAGGTGGGAGGGTTGGAGAAAACCCACAGATAATCAAATCCGTAGAAGTGAGACCTGCAAATGTGGAGTTCGTATTCATGCCATTCCACAGTGTGGTGACTGCGTTAGATAACACATATGCATCGTTCATGTCTCATCACAGCATTTCCTTGTGCCTGACGGTGGCCCATGATGGGTTGGCTGTGTTATATAACATGAGATTCGTTGTACGTGTGTTACCAGAACCGTGGCTCCTTCCTGACAGCAGACCATGGTATGAGAGAACACAGTACGGTTGTTTGTGTGTTTTTCACAACATTGTCTGCTGCGGTGGCTGCATTAGATAACACACGAAGCATTGCTTATGTGTCGGCTCATGTCTGATGGTGGTACCCGAGGTGGGGGTTGCATTAGGTAACATCGTGTGTGTGCTGGCCTGCTGTCACACGTTGACACATTTCCCCCGAGGAGAACCTGTTTTGGAAGACAGCAAGGCCTGCTCAAGTGCGCCATGCGGAGATGCTACGGGCTCCATCCTTCTCCACGTTGTCACTCGGCACTCCCGCGAGCCTCAGAAAAAATGAATGAATTGATGGATTGGATTTTCTCAGCCGCGCATGGGTGAGGCTCCCTCGTGGCGGCCCCATTTTGGAACAGTCTCTCCGCCGTTCCACGGCATGAGTTCTTTGGCACAAAGCCGCTTTCCTCTCTCTCTCTCTATAAAGCAAATACGGGCCACACTCTGGAGAGAACGGCCTCTGGGTAGGAGAGAATCAAAGCAATGAGGACGGACATCTCTGAAGCCAAGAGAGCTGGTGATACATCAGCCCATGAGCTCCCCACGATGTGGTACGTGTCCACCAAGGAGACATCTTTGTTCGAAGATCAGAGAAAATCTCCCCCCTGCAATGTGCTCTCTCAACATGTGCAGCTGGGTGACATTAATGTCTCTTAATGGAGCCTGTCATCATCGAAGGGACGCTTCCCAAATTCCAGTGGCAATGAAGGAGTCTCTTTGCCACACCAGTGGCCAGCAAGCAGAAAGGCCACGTCTCTCTGCTCATTGTTGGTGAACTGATGTGCTGGAGTGGACTCATGACACAGCTTTGCTTGCGCTTCTCGCCCTCCCTCCCTCTGCTCTGGCGAGGATGCCCTCGGGCATGACCGATGTTGCTTTTGTCACTGCTACAAGGCTGGATAACACGTGGCATCAACGTGCTCCCATAGCGATTGTGGAATCATAAAGGTGAAAGGGATCCCAAGGGGCCATCCGGTCCAACCCCATGCCTTGCAGGAATGCACAGTCAAAGCACACAGATGGCCATCCATTTAAAAGCCTCCAAAAAAGGAGACTCCATCACACTCCCAGGCAGTGTATTCTACTGTCAAACTGCTCTTACCATCAGGAAGTTCTCCTTAAGGTTTAGGTGGAATCTCTTTTCCTGAAATTTGAAGCCATTGCTCCATATCCTAGTCTCTGGAGCTGCAAAAAACAAGCTTGCTCCATCCGTCTTCCATATGACATCCTTTCAAATATGTAAATGTGGCTATCATGTCCCCTTTTAACCTTTGCTTCTCCAGGCTAAAGGTAAACATGCCTCCCACCAATTCCACAAATATTAGACACCTCTTTATTTCCCCATCCGTCCCTCAATTCCTCCCTTCTTCAAAGTGGAGGGGGCAGCCCCCTCCCCATCTGAGAGCCTGTCGCCACAGCAACCACAAAATATCAGCTTCCATGTGGTGCATGGATGTCTCCATGGCGACGGCTCATTTTTTATTTTATTCCATTTTCATCCAAGTCGAGAAGAGAGGGTCAGGTCTGGTGGGAACGAGGGGTGTCTGTCGAAATTTAGAGGAAGTGGTTTTAAAAAATCAAAATGATTGCATCCCATTTTAATAGAGGGATCCCTCTATTTGGGGCTTCTTCCCCAGGAAAAATTGTTTTTATATCTATCTCTCTATTTCTCCACCTCTCTATCTACTTGTTTTCTAGTTTATCTTTTCAAAAACATCTACTGCTAGATCTGTCTCAAAATCACCATATATCTGCCTCAAAATATATTCAAAATAAATATATCTGTTTCAAAATTTCTTCCAATTTTGGGGAGTGATCTTAAGGTTTTTCTGTGTTAAATTTAAAATAACATTGCTATCAGAGGAGGGAGAGGAGTAAACTACCACCTCCAGCAAACGAATGAAAACAAAGATAATTTTTATTTCTTTATATTCATATGTGTGTGTGTGTGTGTATATATATATATATATATATATATATAAATAAATAAATACCAGCTGCTATTGCATGTCAAGCGGGTGAAAGGTGGTGGAGAAAGCAAGAGAAAATGAAGAAGAGAAGGAAAAAAGAGGAAGGAAGTACGTACTGAAAACACCCCAAAGATGTCAGATCCCATCTGGTCTTGGAAGCTAAGCAGGGTCAGCTCTGGCTACTATTTGGATGGGAGATCGCCAGCAGATACCAGGTGCTGGAGGCTCTATTTCAGAGGAAGATTTCAAAACTACCTCTGAGGATTCCTTGCCTAAGAAAAGCCTATGAAATTCATGGGGTCTCCATGAATTGATCTTGGAAGGTAAGCAGGGTTAGCCCTGGTGAGTAATTAGATGGGAATTCACCAACCGATACCAGGTGCTGTAGGCTATATTTCAGAGGAAGGAACTGGCAAAACCACCTCTGAGGAATCCTTGCTTAAGAAAACCCTATGAAAATTATGGGGTTATCATAAATTGAGCTTGAAAGCACACATATTCATGATTGAAATAGCCGAAATACCCCAAAGGCGCCAGATATCATCTGATCTTGGAAGCTAAGAAGCGTTAACCCTGGTTAGCACTTGGAAGGGAGACTGCAAGTAATACCAGGCGCTGTGAGGCTCTATTGCAGAAGAAGATCAAAACCACTTCCGAGTATTCTCTGCTGAAGAAAACCTTACGAAATTCATCGACAGGTGACTTGAAGCCACGTGCACACAAGTGCATAGGAGATGAACGTGAGTCAGGAATATATAGTAATATAAGCTGACCCGATTTCCAAAAATACATTTTCTTGACGTTGGACATCTGTAAAAGGCACTTCCATGCGGTGTTAAAGCTTCAAGCTGGGATGTAAAGCTTCATAATTTTCTTTCCCTTCGTAGGGAAGAATGCATAGTTGTGCCGTTTTTCTCCTCTGTGAAACCGAGTGTGTTGCAAGTTGTGTCCTTTTCAAAAACTATTTGCAGTCCAGAAGTGCTACATCCCACCTAGAGTAAACTCATTGAAATAATTGTTGAGCGGTGAGCAAACGTGTAGGTATATCCCATTGATTCATTGGCCTGTACTCTAGCCAGGAGTAATAAGAGGATCTGGAGTCATTTTGGGCAAAAGGAAGTGCAGAAAACAGCAATCCTGCCACAGAAAGTAGGATTTCCTGTGCAGAAAACAGGATTTCTTGCAGAGATGGCATCATTTCCTGCGTAGAAAGTAAGGATTTCCTACTCAAAAAACAGAATTTCCTGTGTTGAAAACAGCATTTCCTAGACACGAAAATAGCCTTTGAAAGTGGTGTTTTTTGCACAGACAACAGCATTTCCTGCACAGGAAAATAGCTTTTTAAAGTGGTATTTTTGTGCAGAAAACAGCATTTCCTACACAGGAAACTAGCCTCTGAAAGTGCTATCTTCGTAGGGAAAACAGTATTTCCTGCATACACAAAAATGGCATTTGAAGGTGGTATTTTTGCACAGAAAACAGCATTTCCTGCACAGACATAGACACACACCCAAATGCATTTTGGTGCCGAAAACAGAATTTGCTGTGGACATCTTTTGTTTTCTACCCCCTAAAAGATCCGTCTGTATTTTCCACACAAAATAAAAGCTTGCCCATCTAGGATTCTCCTCATCGGAACTTCTGAAAACTCAATAAATTATTTTTCTCCGTTGTTCTTTTTAAAGAAATATTTTCTAATATTCTTTCTATTCCTACCGTTCCATTTAATGTCAGATGGTGAACCTGTTACCTTTCCAATGTCAGTGACAGGATGCGTAGCTTCAGTATATCTCCTGAATGTGTATTGCAAGTCAGGAATGTGTTGATGGTGTCTTCCTGTGTGGCAGAAAGAGGTTGGACTGGATGACCCTTGGGGGTCTCTGTTCCAGCTCTAGGATTCTACAATTCTGTGATCAACTGATGATCCCACTTTTCTCTGGGCATGGTTACAAGCAAGTTACAAAAAAGTTAAAAACCCGATTTAAGAAAATGGTAAACTTTTGTTGTGGGTTTGATGGTGCCTTAGCATTTCTGAACCACTCTGGGTTATTCCCAGTTTTGCTAATGTTCGTCCTTCTTTCTCTGTCTTTCTTCAGATGGCGAGGCCGATCCAGGTGAAGCCGGCGGACAGCGAAAGCCGTGGAGGTAGTTGTCATCTCTCCCTGTTTAGATTCTCGGAGGGTGGGTGGCTCTGTCTTTGCCAAACACAAGGTCCTTTTTTTGTATCCAGTATCTGAACCTATTGTAGGGAAGTTAGAACGGTTTAGCTGAGAATTCACCCACAAGTGAGGGGATGGAGTAATGATCCTTGAGACCTTCCAACTCTGTGGTGGGCCCAGGATGGAATAATAGATGGACGACCAGTGTGGTGTAGTGGTCAGCATCGCAAACTAGGACTAGACAGCCCAGGATTCAAATGTCAGCTCAGCTACAAATGCTTACTGGGTGACTTTGGGTGAAAGTTTCTCTCTTTCTCTGTGCCTAAAGGTTGTTTTGGGAAGGTACAATGAAAACCGTGTGTGTGGCTGCAAACACTTTGGAGAAAGTGTTGTGTGCGGATAGATGGATGGATGGGTAATAGCTAGATTGGACGGATGGATAGAAGGATGGATGGATAGAAGGATGGATGGATGGATAATAGCTTGGATGGATGGACAGAAGGATGGATGGATGGATGGATGGATGGATGGATGGATGGAGAGAATGAGGGAGAGAGAGAGAGAGAGACAGACAGACAAATGGCATCTCCAAGAAATGGCTTAGGGAATAGTGGAGTTTCCTTCATTGGAGATCTTTAAACAGAGGTTGAATGGCCTCTGGCATGTTTCATTGTGTATCCCTTCTTGGGTTGGACTAGATGGCCCTTGTTAGCCCTTCCAATTCTACTGGAAGGAAGTGAGTCACCAACTTGGAGGTGGAGCTAGCGGTCACTAGCTTTGCCTAGTTCGTGGCTCAGTCTCCAGAGTGACTAAGAAGAAGGTGAGCTTGCGTTTTTGGATTCCATCTTCGGAGGCCAGATGGTCTTCTTCAGCAAGTGTAATTCCTATCTGGCAGGGTGTTGGACTAGCTGGTCTCTGATTCTATATATAGGACGCTGGGATCACCCCATCCCTCTAGTGAGCATTGCTAAGTGGTGGGAAGGGGCTGGTCACATCGTCCTTCAGTGCCCTGCTCACCAGTACCACAGACATCCATTGCTCTGGGTGGCTTTTAAGGTGCACTTTGGTTCATTTACAGTCAGGGCAATAGGGTTGTGATTGCAAATGAGAACACAAAGCAGTTATTATGTGCCGGGTCTAACTGAAGACATCATCACAGACTAACAGGGTGGTGGCTGAGGGTCTTTTGGCTTCCAGCCAAGGGAGTTCCCTTGCCCCTTAGAAGTAGCTGAGACTATCTCATATCGAGTGGATGCAGATTTTATACTTCTCATACAAATTTAGGTGTGCATATTAGTGATTAGTGAAAGTCACAAATCTCACACCCACCCCACCAGTTTAGACACTTTCCTAGACCTTCCGTTGTTTACGTATCTTTTATCCTTGAAGCGAAGAGAGGTTCCTGGCTTCTTATCTTGGGCGTTGCCAGTTCCCATAACACCTTCCCAAGTATTTGAGTATTCCCCCTTCTGATCTTCTCCTTCTTGCATCATGCATTGCAGCAACAAACAATAACACAATTAACCCTTTGGTGCCCTGGAATACCTTCCAACCAGAGATATAGTTGCAATTATTAATTGGCAGCTGATACTTGGTAGCATTTGGCAAACTATGGCAATATCTAAGCTAGTAAAGCGATTCTTCTGCATGCATTAATACACAGCCTGCATACTTATGCTAGGAGTCATGCATCTGTAGGCTGCCACAACCGAAAAGTCCACGCTCACCTGTCTTCCCAGATTATATTTTCCCCACTGGGATACTGGAATACAGATCCTGGAGACCTCACATTTCTGGCAGGTCTAAAATTAGCTTCTGGGAGAATCTGCACATTCCCTCCCTTCTCCATTCTTCAGCCATGATGAAATCACATCTTTCCTCCCTCCTCCCCCCTTTTTTTTGTGCGATTGTTGGAGTAGCGTTTCTATGGAAACCCAGCCTATCCCAGGGGGTCTGGTACCCAATGGCCAGATGGACGAGTTGGATGTAGTAGGGAGGGGACTGGAGGGAGAACGGCGAAGGATAAGAAGGCAATGAGAATGTTTTATGCATAAAAAAAAAGAAAAGAAATGGCAGCACTTGTGGTTAAATAAACGAGGTCGTGGAGATAATCGGCTGCCGGAAATCTCCTCCGAGGCCCCTGAAGGCGTATTCATTCTAACAGGATCTGCAGCCAAGCTGAAATACGTATCATTGAATCTGGCACACAGAGAGATGCCTTCTGCGGAGGCTCTCTCGTTCTAGCTAATTCAGCCTTGCCGGCTCAAACCTTCAGTGATGGGTCGCTTGGGTTTCGGACAAAAGCATCTTTCTCAGCCTTACATGGAGATGCTAGGGGTTGCACCTGGAAGATTCAGCGTGCAAAAGAAGGGCTCTTCCTAGAGCTGTGGGCTCTCCACTCAAAATAAGATTTCAAAGAATCATAGCGTTGGAAGGTACCCTGAGGGAGTCTGACCCCTGCCATGCAGGACTCAACACTTAAAGCAATTCTGGAAGATGCCCATCCAAGATGCCCATCAAACAATTCTGAAGGATGTTCATCTGTTCAAGGACCTCGTCTGAGATTCTAGATCAGCTACGTAGTAGCATCTCCTGACCCGATACCATTTCCCCACCATTGTGACTTGCTGGAGAGCAGCTGCTGCAAGCGATGGGAATCTGTTCTTCCGTCAGTCGGGGCACAGCACACGGATGTTTCCGCTTGCCTCCCACCACGATCTCAGGGGCGACGGAAGCAGGATCCTCCATGATTCAGGTTACAGGAGATTCCACCTAAACTTCAGGGAGAACTTTAAAAATTCACAACAGGGTGACTGGGGGAGGGGTGCAAGTTTCATTGCATCTCCCCATAGCCCAGCCTAGCCTAGCCTAGCTAATGGCGAGGGAATGCTGGAAGCTGCAATCCAGCCACATGTGGAAGGTGGCATGGTTCCTACCCCGACTGTATAGCCCAATTCTGCCCATGTGCAGCAATATATTCCCTTTTACCATTCACCCATGCCTTCAAATCAGAGGAAGGAAAAGCCAGAAGAAGGAATCATGCAGAGGTACATTGGGCACCCTCTTTTTCTGCCCGGTTCTCTCGAGGATTGAGGAAATCTGTCTTTACCAAGCACAGTACAGGAGCAATTCTCTTGTAGAATTCCCACTCTGTGGTATAGTCCATGTCTGCCATTTATTTTCCCTCTCTAACTAACCAGTGTCTACAAATCAGAAGGCAGGGCCAGAGACGAGACTCACACAGAGGTACACAAACCACCCTCCTGCTGGTCCCTGCAAGGCTCGGGGGAAGATGCTTACTTAGCGCACCAAGGTAGCAATTCTCTTCCAGAATGTGCTTCTGGGGAATGACTCTGCTTTTGCAGCTCATGAATTCCTTATGCAAACACACACACAAAAAGCAAAAATCTGTATTTCCAGGTCACTGCCCTTCCCGACAGCTAGTGCCCCCTTTGCGATTCCTCCCGACACACGTCACGTTCAATCGGCTTCCCTTTTCCAGCCAGGCCTTGTGATCCTGTCGCTTGCAATAAAGGAGTGTCCCACGCTGGTCCACGGGGGCTGAATTTCAACGCATCTCCAACCATCACAACATTCCCCCCTTCCCGTCCCACCCCAGGAGATCTCTCTGTACGACCCCGCAGGGAAGATCACGTCTGAAATCCTTCTGCCAACTCCAGTCTTTCCAGGAGGGTCGAGAATACTACATTCCCCATGGGTCTTGGCAGGTGCCCGGAAATCCACCCCAAATCAAGAAACATTTTGCTTATTTCTGGCCTGGTAATCGCTAGTTGCATCTTTTTAAAATTTATTTATTTTTAATTTTATTAACTAAGGAAAACAACACAATCCAAACAATAAAACAACAACCATACAAACCTTAACAGGCATCTACACATAGCTAAAAACAAGTACCAAGAAAACGTAACTAAAATAAGTTCCCGCCCTGGTTGCAAACGGTTCGTATTACTTAACACATTTAAGTCATACATTTTATGCCATAATTATTAATGGTTGCTTATCGCTCATAACTTTAATTACTTGCTTAATTAGCATAAAGTAATCATTAACATAAAGCCATCTAGAATAAGTTAACAATTATTTATGAACTTGACAAGTTCATAAATAATCACTTATTCTAGATGACTTTATGCTTATGATTGGCCATCTAAAAATAATCATTGTCTATAGAAAAGCAACATTTTAAAACAAAAAACAGAATGCATCTTCTAAATCTGCTTCTGCGCTTCTCATTTAAAAATATTAAATTTAATTAAATTATCCAAATTTAATGGTCATTAGATAGCCTTCATTCTTTTTAAAGAAATCAACCAACCACGTTCATTCAGGCAAAAATTCCTTTTGTGTTCTGCCTTTTAGCTTGTGCATAAACTTTTCCATTTGATAATTCCCATCAGTGTGTTTAGCTATTCATCCACTTGTGGTAACTCCAGTTTTCCCCCCAATACTTTGCAAATGCTAATCCTTGCTGCTGACAATATATGTTGTACCAGTTTGCTAGTTGGAGCTTTTGATTCATCTTTTTAAAAAAATCATCCTTATCTCTTTGGACAATGCCTCCAGAGACCAGGGTTCAAATTCCCACTCGGCCCTGGAAACCCACCAGGTGACCTTGGACAAGTCACACTCTCACAGCTTCAGAGGCAGGCAAAGGCAAAACCCCTCTGAACAAGTCTTGCCAAGAAAAGCCAGTGATAAGATCGCCTTAGGCTCGTCATAGGTTAGAGAAAACTTGAAGGTACACAACGACAACAACTCTATGATAGCCAGTGGTGATACCGTGGCATTCCTGACCCCAACAAACTGGTATTTTGCCTTCTCTGAAGAACCCCAAGAACATTTCAAAAAGTATAATACCCCCACAGGTATTTTGCTGCTATTCTCAAGTTTTCTTGAGAGTTCATTTGTTACAGCCCTATCCTGCCTCTCCTCCAATGATGCCTTTGGTTCTGCCCAGTGTCACAACAACCCTGCAAGGTAGGTCTGTCTGAGAGAGGACATGAGTTTCCCAACTGAATGCAGACTTGATCTTGGGCACTCTTAACTGCTGGACCATGCTGCTTCTTCTAGGCTGACCCCCTTGTGCAAATCCTGCCCCAGTCATAGAAATCATAGAAATGTAGAGTTGGAAGAGACCACACGGGCCATCCAGTCCAACTCCCTGTCATGCAGGAACACCCTCAAAGCACTCCCGACAGATGGCCATCAAGCCTCTGCTTAAAAACCTCCAAGGTAGGAGACTCCACTACTCTCCGAGGCAGCAGATTCCACTGCCGGACAGCCCTGACTGCCAGGAAGTTCTTCCTGAGGTTCAGGTGGAATCTCCTTTCCTGCAGCTTGAATCCATTGCTCCTTGTCCTGGTTTCTGGAGCAGCAGAAAACAAGCCCCCTCCTTCCTCTACGTGGCATCCCTTCAAATATTTAAACATGGCTATCATGTCCCCTCTTAACCTCCTTTTCTGCAGACTAAACATACCCAGCTCTCTCAGTCTATCCTCATAGGGCATGTTTTCCAGGCCTCTCACCATTTTGGTCACCCTCCTCTGGACTTGCTCCAGCTTGTCAATATCCTTCTTGAATTGGGGTGCCCAGAACTGGACACAGTATTCAAGATGGGGTCTAACCAAAGCAGAGTAGAGTGGTACCAGTACCTCCCTCGATCTAGACACCATACTCCTGTTGATGCAGCCGAGAATTGCATTGGCTTTCTTGGCTGCCGCATCACACTGCTGACTCATGTTCAGCTTGTGGTCTATGAAGACTCCTAGATCCCTTTCACACGTACTGCTATCCAGCCACGTGTCCCCCATCCTATATTTCTGTATTCCATTATTTCTGCCTAAGTGTAGGACCTTACATTTCTCTCTGTTGAATTTCATTTTGTTCGCCCTGGCCCAGCTCTCCAATCTATCCAGGTCATTTTGAATTTTGATCCTGTCCTCTGGCATATTAGCAACCCCTCCCAATTTGGTGTCATCTGCAAATTTGATGAGCATGCCCTTTGATGATGAGTCTTGAGAGATGCCTCCAGAAAGTTGATGGTTCGGTGTTGTCATTGTTTACTTCCAGGAGACAGGAAACTCTTTGTGGGAATGCTGAACAAGCAGCAGTCCGAAGAAGACATCCTCCGCCTCTTTGAACCGTTTGGGGTCATCGATGAATGCACAGTGTTGAGAGGGCCGGACGGCAACAGCAAAGGTCAGTCTTACCCTTTCTTCCCTTTCTGTCCATTTCTCATTTCCTGGTCTATATATTAAAAATTCAGTCTCTTAGTCAAAGCGACTGAATCTACACGCAATTCCTGCAAAGAATTCTGGAAACTGTGGTTTGAAATCTGTCGTTAGGCTTTTATATAGTCATGCATTCATTTCTGTATTTCTGTCTCCCTCCAAATTAAAAAAAAATAACAATCCAAATTTCTCCCCTTCAGGGGAGACATGGAAAGTTTGTGCAGAAGTCAGGAACACAGAGAGAGGGGGGAACACGAGAAGTTCTTGCAGAGTTCAAGAACACAGAGAGGGACGTGGGAAATTTGTGAAGAGTTTGGGTGTATAAGCACAGAGCCATGTTTAAACATTTGAAGAGATGTTATGTCAGGTAGGGAGCGGACTCATTTTCTGTTGCTCCAGATACTAGGACAAGGAGCAATGGATTCAAACTGTAGGAAAAGAGATTCCACCTGAACCTCAGCCATCTGGCAGTGGAATATACTGCCTCAGTGGAGTGTGGTGGAGTCTCCTTCTTTGGAGGTTTTTAAGCAGAGGATGGATGGCCATCTGTCGGGAATGCTTTCATGGGTGTTCCTGCATGGCAGAATGGGGTTAGACTGGATGGCCCCTGCGGTCTCTTCCAACTCTAGGATTGTATGATTCTAGAAAGGGAGATGTGGGTAGTTCTTGCAGAGTTCAAGAACACAAAGACTCTTAAGGGGAATATGGGAGATATGGGAAATTCTTGAAGAGTTCTGGAAAAGAAAGACATAGAGGAGGACCTGGGAGCTTCTCACAGAGTTTGGGAACATAAAGACAGAGGGGTTACATGGGGGATTCTTGAAGAGTTCAGGAACATAAAGACAGAGAGGGGGACATGGGACGTTTTTTCCGAGCTCAGGCACACACAGACAAGGAGAGGAAGCTCTCGTAAAGATCAGGAATGCAAAGACTAGGAGCTGGACGCAAGATATTGTTGCAGAAATACAAAGAAGGGAACGGGGGAGTTCTTGGAGAAGCTGCTAGGAACTCAAAGTCTAGAAGGTGGCACGGGGAATCCTTGCTGAGTCTGAGGAGAATGCAAAGACTGCAAAGGAGACATGGGAGAGCACTTGCTGAGGCGATCATGAGAAGGAATGGCATAATTCAGGCGTTAAGGACCAGGAGGGGGAATGTGGGAATTTCTTCTGAGACTGGCAGCATAACAACTAGGAGGTGTTCAATATGGGAAAAAAGAGAGGGATGGAATATTTCTTGTTGTATAGGCTGTTATTCTCACTTTCTCCTTTTCTTTCTGATCCTTCTCTTCCTTTTTTCTCTCTCTCCAACCCTAATACTTTCCAGGGTGCGCGTTTGTTAAATTCTCCTCTCATACGGAGGCCCAGGCAGCGATTCATGCTCTCCACGGCAGCCAAACTATGCCGGTGAGTAAGCGTCTGATCTGCTTTTATGGTGTGTATGTGGGAGAGAGAAAGTGCTTCTCTGGTGTTTAAATCAGCATCAAAACCAGCTACTCGCTTAGGGCAAGCAGAAATCAGCCAGAGGCGAACAATCAAGAAGTTGCACTGTTTGGGATTTCAAAAGGATGTCTTGGGAAAGAGGGAGTGATCCAGATGGATGATGAAAGGACAAAGTTTATCAGTGAATGAGAAAAAGATTGCTGTGGAGGGAGGATATGAACGTCCCCTTGAGCTCCCACCTTCCATTTAGGAGAAACTGTGCGTTGGTTTTAAATCTGAGGAAACTTGCAACGCAGGCTTCTATACCATGGTGGAGAAAAACACATCCTTTGCCACCCATCTTTTGGCACACCTAAGGTCTCTGCACATCCTGATGTTTTAATTTCTTTTAAAAATGAAATTCAAAATGCCTCACTTGCTCTCTCTAGCGGAAATGAGATGCAATTGCACCCCCCCAATGGTTTAGGCCGAGCTTACTTCCTGCCTCTGTTGGAATGTGGGGTGAGCAAAATCTTAACAGAATTGCCCCTACACCCAGTGGAGAGCATGGTAGCAAATTGGGATTTGGAGGAAAAAAACTAGTATTGCTACTACTATGGCTGCTAATGCTGGCAATAAAACTACCAGTAGTTCTACTATTTCGACTAGTAGTTGTAGGAGTAGCATTGCTAGTTCAATTACTAATAATGCTGGTATTTCCAATGCCGTACTGTGAATATCATTCGTTCTAGCAGCAGTAATGGGGTGGCTATGACCAGTGCTATTAGTGTAATAATGGGAATACCAAAAATGGCAGTAATAATGTTAATACTACCAATGCTATTACTAGTGATAGTGAGGATATTGGTAGTAGTCTACAGTACTGCTGGTAATATAACCACTAGGAGTGGCAGCTGAAGGCTTCCGTGTCAGTGGGATGGAGAATCCAGGTTTTAACCCAGGCTGTAACGGAGCTCTCCAAGGTGCTAAATGCTATTTTGCAAATAAGCCCAGAACGTTGGAGAGATCGAAGGCTTTCACGGCCGGAATCCATAGGTTGTTGTGGGTTTTTCGGGTTTTGAGGCCGTGTTCTATTAGTATTTTCTCCTGATGTTTCGCCTGCATCTGTGGCTAGCACCTTCAGAGGATCTGGTGCACGAAAGTGAAACAGAGTATATATACTTGTGTCCCCTGGGTGGGACTGAAGATGCCAGCCACAGATGCAGGCGAAACATCAGGAGAAAATACTAATAGAACACGGCCTCAAAGCCCGGAAAATCCACAACAACCTTGGAGAGCTCATTTAAAGCCCTCTCTCGGTTTAGCATTTTGGAGAGTTCCTGAAGTTCTCTTGGCGTGGCACCTTGGAGAGATCCTTTAAAACTTTCTTTCAGTTTCAGCACTTTGGAGAGCTCCTTAAAGCTCTCCTGGTTCAGCACCTTGGAGAGCTCGTTTAAAACTAGACAAAAGCTGAAATGGATGCCCTGCTCCACTGACATGGAAGCCACCAGCCACTGCCGACTACTCATAATGGCAGTACTACTCATAATAGTACTAGGCATATTTCTCTTACTACAGGTACTGTTGCTAGCCATAGCACTGGTGCTACAGGTACAACTAATGCTGGTACTAGTTCTCATAATGCTGGTACCACTAGTAATATTACTACTAATAGTTCCAGTACTCGTAGTACTAGATGTATTGCGAGTCCAACTTATCTCTTTCCTCTGTATTTCCACCCCTGCCCAATCTCATGCCTTCTCTTTTTATTTCCCTCTTTTTTCTGCCCAGGGTGCCTCCTCCAGCCTTGTGGTGAAATTTGCCGACACAGACAAAGAGCGGACGCTGCGCCGGATGCAACAGATGGTGGGGCAGCTGGGAATCCTCACGCCGTCCTTTGCCTTGCCGTTCAGCCCATACAGCGCCTATGCTCAAGCGGTGAGCTGTGCTGGGGTGACCCAGGCGGAGAAAGGAGGAGGCAGGGATGCAACTACACAGGGTCAAAATGAGGGCATTGCTTTCCAACTAAGAATTCTGTCCCCCCCCCGATAAAGTTTCCTAAATTTCTAGCATTGCGGTAACTTAAAATTTAAGTGGAGCATTTAGTATTAGAGAGTAGGCTTTCAAAGAAAAGAGGCAGGCATGCTCTAGAGGCACCACCTGATCTTGGAAGCTAAGCAGGGTCAGCCCTGATTAGTATTTGGATGGGAGACTGCCAGTGAATATCAGCTACTGTAGGCTTTATTACAGAGGAAGGAATAACCTGAGTATTCCTTGCCTAAGAAAACCCAATTAAGTTCATGGGTCGCCAGGAGTTGACAGGCAACTTGAAGGTACATATGGTATTAGCAAAGAAATAGCATAGGGGGCAACCTTGAACCTGGAGGAACTCCACAGGCCAATGCCAAAGAGTCAAGAAGGAATCCCCCAGTACCGCTGAGAGTGCCCCTCCAGGAAAGAGTGCAGCCACTGTAGAAAAGTATGCCCAAGCCCTATCCCAGCAAGGTGACTCAGATATACCATGGTTGATGGTATCGAAAGCCTCTGAGAGGTTCAGCAGAACCAACAGGGACACACTCCCTGTGTCCCGTTCCCAGCATAGATCACCCATCTGGGTGCCCAAAGCTATCTCACAGTCAGGCCTGAAAGGGAACCAGATAATCTGCCTTATCCAGGGGCAGGTGGAGGGAAAAGGTGCCTGACTTAGAGTGAACTTCACATTGGGATTTGACTCTAGGCCTCCCAACTCTTAGTCTAAAGCTCTAATCACATTGACTCAAGCTTTACATCTTCTTTTCTGCCCCTAAATTCCCCCAGTGAATGTCAACCAAAGGCAAACCCAACAGGATGGGTGTTTTTCCTGGCAGATGCTGGCAAGCCCTGTGTGTGTTCTCGCACTGGTTTTCTCCTCCACATCCGCACATATTTCTTGTAGTGGTTCTCTCCTCCAGGGGAGGAGCAGAGCAGAGAGATGCTGAAGGAGAAATCTTCTCTCTCTCTGTCTTTCTCAGCAAGAAATCTTTCTGGCCATAGGACAGTGGAGAGAGGAAATTGAACCTCACCCTTCAGAGCGTCAGCTGATGGTCTGGGGTTGGGGAGATGGAAGGCCAGGAAGGAATAGCCATGCTTGTATATTTGTGTTGCAGGGTGTGTGCATGGAAGCAGGCATGTGGAATTAATTCCCTCTTTGTTCAAGATTATTTATGACAAGTATCATCTTTGGCTTGCAGCAGGCCTGTTCTTGGAAGAGATTTCCCTTGGGTTTGATTTTATTTCAGCTTTTAAAATCCAGAATGGCAGTAGCGGTAGTAACAGTATTTATATATATTATGTTATATTAATAGTTACAGAGAATTAAAAAGCAAAGCAACAGCACCTCTCCCAAGTTTTCCTGGATCCAGGAAAGATCCAGTTAATCACTGAAGATATATATATTTATTGAAGCAGGTAAAATTAAAAATACATATCATATTAACATTTTGCTCTTGATCTGTATCTTTACGTTCTCTTTGTTAATGATTTTCATAAATATTTATCTCTCCAGGGATTAATTGGATCTTTCTTGGATCCAGGAACAACTTGGGAGATGTCACTTCCTGCCAGCCGGTCAGCCGTGCCCTCTTAAACTTTTTCCGTTCCGTTTCTACTTGCCATCTCTAGATACAATCAGCATCCTGTGCTCACTTAGAATGCTCTGTCCTCCTCTTTGTACCTAGCCATTTTGCATTCCTACAAATCTTGGCTTTTCCTGCTCCCAAAAGATCTGTTCCATTTGGGCTCAGTTTGGGATTAAGGGTCAGAAATTAAATTTGCTATTTATATATCGAGTTGTTTGGTTGGCTTTGCAGCTGATGCAGCAGCAAACGGTCCTCTCGGCATCCCATGGCAACTTTGTCAGCCCGACTCTCACCTTCTCCCCGTGCCACATCCAGCAAATCGGCACCGTCAGCTTAAACAGCCTGCCCGCCACTCCGATAACGCAAACATCAGGTATGTGGTCTTGTGCTACGATGCTAAGAGGCTCTGTGTGTTTGCGATTTAGGGAGGTAAAGCATATGACTAATTTTCTCCTCACCTAGGAAGTATTTCTCAACAAATTGACTCTGCTGCAAAATTTTTCATATGTCAGGACTCCTTTTTGCCAAAAACTCACTTATGCAAAGCCTTTTCTCCAAGGCTTTGCATCCTATCTCCAAATTAGTTTCAGCCCTGAGAGTTCCTTTGCTGCAACCCAAAACCTGGAATGGATTCACGGCCTACTGACATGGAAGCCACCTGCTTCCGCCGGTGGCAGGGACCATAATTCCAGAATTAAAATGCCTTAACATACCAGTCAGAGGGGAAAGGAGGGGAGAAGCAAGAGGAGGTTCTATTTGTAACTTGGATGGACTCAGAGGAAGGAAGGGAGAGAAGTTAATGCTTAAATTGTTAGCTAGGTTTTGACTCCATCCCCATTGCCTTTGGCTCCGCCCAACATCAGCTTCCCAGCTGGTGCCTCCCCGTCTCTGGGATACTGGCCTTTTGTATTGATATTTAATGGGTCTCACCATCTTGTTGTAACCCTTCCTTCAACTTTGGGGAGCTAGAGGGTTGCATTTGCCTCCCAGGAGACCTTGGAGAACTGCACATCCCGTATCCCACAAAAACAAAATGCCCTCCAACAACTGCTGAGGGAATGGGGGTGTGTTTACCATCTTTTTAGACCCCCTGGGCCATTTTTTTAATAACAGGAAGTAGCTCCAGGGCATTTAGGAGTAATTTTTTTTGTGGGGGGGAATAAAATGAGCTTTGACAGAAGAAATTGACCCGTGGGGCTCTGTAGAAAAGAAGTGAATGGCTATGGGGGGGTGCATGTGAACTGTGAATTCTTTCCCTAAATCAATTTCAGTACCTTGGAGAGCAATTTTGCTGCAATCCAAGCCCCACCCTTGCTTTAAAGCTAGTTAAAACATGGAATGGATTCACCAGCTCACTGACCTGGGAGTCAGTAGTCACTGCTTGTTTTTGTGGTTGGAAAAGGGAGGAAAAAAAGCAGCCATACTAACTCCACCCTTGGTTTTTCTTTCTTCTCTGCAGGTTTACATTCACCCTCTCTGTTGGGCACCACTGCTGTTCCGGGGCTGGTGACACCCATCGCCAACAGCTTCGCTGGGGTGGTCCCCATTCCCACTAACCATCATCCTACCTTGGAGGCAGTTTATGCAAACGGACTTGTACCCTGCACAGGTAGGATGGGAAGTGGGGACATGAGTTGGACTGTGCTTCTTAGAATCCCCTGCCAGTTGGGGGAAATTCTAGGAGAGGTAGTCCAAGGAAGGATTGAGTAGCTTCGTTGGAACAACAGTGTGAAATGTCATTGCTACTGCAGTCAGAACGCTATTAGAGGATTACGATGGAGTAAATTAGATTTGTGCAATCGTAGAATTCTAGAGTTTGAAGAGACCCCATTTGCAATTCTCAGTCATTCAGAGTTCATCTAGTGTATTCCCAAACTACAAATCCCAACATTCCATGGGAGGCAGCCATGGTGGCAAAAGCAGAGTCACGCTGCTATTATTGTGCATAGAGAAAGATCTCACTGTTCCATCTTGTGGAATCCTGGAATGTTCAGTTTATGGAGGAGTATTTAGAATTCTCATCCAGGGAGCTCTAACATCTCGCTAAACTATGTACCCCAGGACTGAGACAGCCATGGTAGTTAAAGTGGAATCATAGTGCTATAACTGTGCAGTGTGGAAGGAAGATGTGTTCCAAACTCTGTTGGGATCTGGGAAGGTTTTCCACCTCGTTCAAATCATAAGATCCACCTTTTCCTTCTCTTCCTTTGTCTTTAAGTACTCAACTCTTTCATTCCTTAAGAAAACATCTCTCTCTTGCTTTAGCCCAGAACCCGACAGTAGGAGAGACCCTCCATCCTGCCTTCACTGGAGTCCAGCAATATGCAGGTACTTTTGCCGGAATCATGCCCTTCCACATTGCAGCCGGTAGTGAAATCTGCTCTGGGGCTTAGTCTAAACTTCCAAGTAGCTATCCTCATGACTGGGCCTCTTTTTAGGGGGCTAGGGCTTATCTCCTTGGTTTGCTTCTTTAAGTTTGGACAGCTCTGCCTTTCCTCTCTCCTTCCAGCAGCTGTCTACCCGGCCACAACCATCACCCCGGTAGCTCAGGCCATTCCTCAACCTCTTCCGATTATTCAACAGCAACAGCAGCAGAGAGAGGGTAAGTCTGGGTCCAAATGTGAGGGAAAGATGTGGCGGAGAACAAAGGGACATCAGTGGGGTGGCTTGCCATCCTGTAGGGCAAATATAGGGAGCCTCTTTCAGGTCAAGGGCAAAAGAGAACTACTTGGGGCTGCATTCCAGGTGTAGAATCATAGAATCGTAGAGTTGGAAGAGACCCCAAGGGCCATCCAGTCCAACCTGTTTCTGCCATGCTACGTCGTTGTACCTGTTACGTGTCCACTCCAACTGACTTGTTGTTGTAACTGCTGCACGTCCACTCTGACTTACGGAGCCTCTCTGATAGGGTTTTGCTTTTATGGAGGGCTCACTGCACCTATATTTAATCAAAGGCCTGTTCTCTGTAACTCAAACCAACCAGTTCAGATCCTACCCTCTAGAGAGAGAGCAACCTTTTTGGAGCAGTCTTTCAAACATTCAACAGCCTGTCTTTCCCTTGAGCTTTTCATCCTCAGACATGATAAGACTCCACTCTAACGGCTATACCGTACTGTCTTTCTCTGAACCACAGGTCCGGAAGGATGCAACCTTTTTATCTACCACCTCCCGCAAGAGTTTGGCGACAACGAGCTGATGCAAATGTTCCTTCCCTTTGGGAACATCATCTCCTCCAAAGTATTTATGGACCGAGCCACAAACCAGAGCAAATGTTTTGGTGAGTGAGCGCCAGAAGGAGGAAGAGGTTGAAAAATGTATTTGTCAAATGTCAGGAAAGTTTGATATGGAGAATTCTGAGCTGAGGTGAATTTTTGCAGTCCACACACAACATTCATATGGGGTTTCTTTGTGTGCCAGAAACAGCATATCCTGTGCAGAAAAAAGCAATATTTCTGTACAAAAATATTATAATAGTCTCCCCTTATCCACAGTTTTGGTTTCAGTTACCTGCAGTCAATCTCTTCCCTCACAGACTCACGTCCCTCCCTCCCACAATTTGTCCTGATCCATTCCTGTCGTGTCTTGGATAACCCACTCAGAATTAGAGCAGAAGTGTGTATTTGGAGCTAATGAGCAACACAGCACCTAGTATCCTAGAATCATAGAGCTGGAAGAGACCGCAATGGCCACTGAGTCCAACCCCCTTCTGCCATGCAGGAACAAACACTCAAAGTACCCCCAGCAAATGGCCATCCAGCCTCCAAAGAAGGAGACTCCACCACACTCTGAGGCAGCATATTCCACTGTTGAACAGCTCTGACTGTCAGGAAGTTCTTCCTGATGTTTCAGTGAAATCTCTTTTCTTATAGTTTGAATCCATTGCTCCGTGTCCTAGTTTCTGGAGCAGCAGAAAACAAGCTTGCAGCATCTTCAGCATGACATTCATTCAAATATTTAAACATAGCTATAATGTCACTTCTTAACCTTCTGCTCTGCAGACTAAACATCCCTAGCTCCCTAAGCCTCTCCTCAGAGGGCTTCATGGTTTCCAGACCCTTCACCGTTTTGGTCGCCCTCCTCTGGATATGGTCCAGCTTGTCAATATCCTTCTTGAACTGTGGTGTCCAGAACCATTCCCAAAAGCTGCTGACACTACTGTATGATGGATGGTTACAGGTTTTATACCTTGTCATACAAATTTAAGCAGTCAAAATTGTGACTTGAAGAGACACATATACACACACACAAACTACAGATCCCATGATTCCCTAGGACACTGTCATGGTAGTTAAAGTGGAATCATAATGCTATTGTTGGTTTGTATTAAAGGGTCCCTGATCTTCTCTCCCCACTCTCTTCTTCTCGTTATCTTTCTATTGTAGGTTTTGTGAGCTTCGACAACCCATCCAGTGCCCAGACGGCCATCCAGGCAATGAACGGGTTCCAGATTGGCATGAAAAGGTTGAAAGTCCAGCTGAAGCGGCCAAAGGACACTGGCCATCCTTACTGACCAGGTGGGCAGATTGGATTGGCTGCGGGGCTTTCTTCACACTGGCCAGAAAATCCTATGGAAAATCCTCACTTCCTTTATTTACTTTTTTCAGTCTTTCCTCTCCAGGTGATGATGAATGACCTTCAAGCAGTTAATTTCTTTTCCTTTTTTTTTCCTTCTAAAGAAGAGATTTCGAAAATGATTTCTCACTTTTTCTTGGGCGGACAATGATACCGCCCCCAGCAGAAACAGATCCCAACGATACCTACAACACCTCTAACTCTCAGAAAGGATCTTTGGGAGATTTACATACAGGGAAGAACCCATCTGAGTCCGCTCAGCACTGCAGACAACCCCTTCCAGTTTCAACACCTTTGCTGCAACCCGAGAGGTCCCCTTTGGTGGTCTTTGTGCGGCAGCGGCCTGTTAACTTAAAACTTATGTACATAAATAGAAAGAAAGAGAGAGATATAGGATATATAAATATATATTACAATCACTCTATTTTTTTTAAAAACAGAAATACGCTGGACCAAACCTTTTCTTCCTTTGACGGCAAGCTGCCAAGGGTAAAGTCAAAAGTGGGACAATAGTGCCTGATTTTCGAAATCTCATTGAGAAATCCTGGCTGTTAAAGAAGACGAGACCCATGAGGCTTTGAATAGGAAGCGGTATTTTGTTTTTCTTCATTCCTTCCTCGTGTTGGTTGCCAGGCGGGACTCGAAGAGTTATCGCTTTTCTCCAGGCTGAAAAGAAAGCCCGTTAGCTGCCAGCTTGAGTTTGGAAAGAACCACAGATGGAGAAACGAGGTACTTGAAGTGCCTTTGGGGGGGCAGCACAATGGCAGCTTTGCCCAACGGTCGGAGGAGGGAGGTGATTCCCCCTCTTTTTTTCGTGGCCAAAATGATCCTGACCTGACGGAGGGCTAACTCAAAAAAAAAAAAATCTTTCGGCATCGAAAGGGACAAAACTGAAATGATAACGGCTGAAAACACTGCCTCCGGTAACGGACTCATGATCTTTGGACTGTTCCGCAGCTATCCAACGGTTCCAGTGTGCGAGCACGTGTGGGTGTGTGGGTGTGTGGTTGTGCGTGAGAGAATTGGCTCCCCCCGTAGAGATCCGAGTTACACAACACTGCAGGGGAGTTCTCGCTCTTCGCTGGACAACTCAACCAGTATGCAACCGATATATGTGTATGTATACATCTCGTATATCTTATCTATACAACGCAGCACAAAAAAAAAAGACTTTGCACAGCCAAAGGTCTGGCTGGTTCATTTGAAACAGATATCGCAAATGCCATCACCGCTAACCCCCCATCCCTATTTCATCCTCGTTCCAAGCCTACCCCCTCCAAGCCTACCCCCACCCACCTTACTTCTATCCTCGCAGGTATTAATGACTTTCTTTGCATCAAGGAGAACAGCACTGCCGGATCAGGCCCAAAACCCAGGCTCTAGGGAATGAGTCTCTGCAGTGCTACTCACTGAGATAAACTGCCTCAGCCCATGGAGGTTCCATTTAGTAATAACTGTTTATAGACACGGGGGCTATATCCTATGGTTATACCCACTGTGGTAGACCCATTGAAACAACTGGACTTATTTATGTGCTACAGTTGATTCAATGGGGCATCTTTTCCCCTAAATCTGTCCGATTTCTTAAAGCAAAGGTGAAGACCCTCAGGAATTGGGACTAATTCTGGCCTTCCTGGCATTCCAGTCTTGCCCTTGGAGCTTCCCTAGGTGGCTGTACCCATTTCTGTGGCATCATCGTTTGATGATTCCCCACTGTTTGTTCAGAGTTTTTTCTTCCTCATTCCAAAAGGTTGAAACAGCTCTCCTAAGATTCCATGACGGGCTGCTAAAAGCCTTAAACTAAAATATGCTGATATTTTGTTCCCGTTTCTTTGTTTTTAGCCCTTACCTACTGCTGAAATGTGACCCTCAAGTATTTGTCTTTGGCCCTTGGAGTTCCATGCTCTTCCCTTAGTGGAATGTGATTTGACCCCTACTCTTGGTCAAAGGGCTAGTGGTGGTCACCGCTCAACACCACTTTGCTGCTTCCAAAGCAAGGGCCAGCTAAAATTCCATTCAGTTGCCAGCTGCTGGTGTCAAAGTGTGATGACCTTAACTTTTTCTCCTTCTCCTCTTTATCTGCCTGCATCCAGTTCTTTTTCTCTGTTTCCCCTCCCTTCCCTTTGCCCCTTAGCCCAAAAGAGGGGGAATCCCATGTCAATGGAGCAGTAAATCCACTCCTGATTTTGGTTAGCTTTAACAGAGCTTTCCAAGGTGCTGATCTTATTTAGCAGGTTCAGCACCTTGGAGAGCAACTTACAAGGCCTGAATTAAGAGCAGGCATGGATTTGCCACTCCATTGACATGGACCACCAGTTTTCCTGGCTATTTATCCAGAAAGCATCATGCCAACCTACCCAGGAACCTCTTTTCTTTCCTCTAGCTTGAGTCTGTCATGTCTTATGGATTCTCACCTGACCCCCTTCACCCCTTCCTGGGCCTATCTCAGATTTAAAGCACATTTGAAAGCAGAGTTTAGCTTTTAATCACATGCTGAGGTCTGACCAAAAAAGAAAAAGGACCTTTTAAAGAAAATGCTATATACCATCTCCTGCAGAGCTAGTCTGAAATATGCTATGTTTGGACTCTATACTTAAAACATTCCTGTTGTTATTATTGTATGTGTGTGTGTTTGCAGTGTGTAAGAGAGAAGGGGTATGATTGTCAAAAAGTTGTGGTTCCATAGTGGTGTGTTTAGGGGCCCAAAGCCCAGAGAGATGAAGCGTGGGCTGTCAGGGGCTGTTGGATGGCAACTCCCAGCACTCCCCACCCTTGGCTATGCTGGCTTAGGGACGATGGGAGTTGTAGTCCAACAAACATGGCTGAAGGTCTCACTCAAAGTCGAGGGTTAACATTAGGGGCTTGAAGACTACCCAAACCTTCATGCCACAACAGTCCCTAGGCCTGGTCCAGTCCAGAAATGCCACCTGTGACTCATGGTGGCTCTCCAAGGGCTCAGTGGAAGTATGAACACTTGAACCCCGAATCTTTGTGCTCCAAAAAAAGGACCAAAATCTGTCTTAGCATCTTCAAGTTGGTGAATAAGACATCTGAATGATCTGGTCTGAGATTAATGCTCACATCCTATGTCCCTGTTTAAATCAGTTCCTTCTGTGAAATTTAGAGCGATGAGGACTAGGAACTTAAATTTATTGAAAGGTCATAGTTTGGCATGCCAGAAGGCCTTAGCTTTAATTCCCAGCATCTCCAGTTACAGTTGAAACGATTCCCTCGTCTGCAGTTTTGGAGGGATGCTGAGTCTAAAGCAAAGTTAGTAATCTCTAGGAGTGGAACCTTTATTGGGCCATTTAAAAATATCATTTAAAAATTAAAAAGGTAGCTATTTGTCCTGCAAAATTTAGCATTAACAGATTTTGGGACCAGTTGGCAGAGGGAAGAAACAGGAAGTTCTCCCCACCCCACCCCACCCCAACTTCCTGGCTAGCTGTTTAAACTGGTCCAATATGTAAAAACCATGAAGACCAGCATCTTGATTTCCTTTTGGGAGAACAGTGGGCGGAGCTCATGTGTTGCTTGCAGAAAGTCCTAGAGTCATTCCCCAAAATTTCCCAGGCAGGGATAGGAAAGAGGCTTTTGTCAGAAACCCTGGAAAGTGTGTAGACAACACCAAGCCTAGACAACCCAATGATGTGATGCATTAAAAAGTTCTTTCCTGTTCCAGATTCCTGCTGGAATGAGATGAGATGGCTTGAATATTTTCAAACGTCTTTCTTTCCCTACATTGGGCCAAGACCCAACACCGTATTTCGGGATAACCTTCTGCAGCACCCCTAAATCTGGAGGGAGTGTCCAGACTTTTAGGGTAGATTTTTAAGGACTTCAGCTCCTAGCGCTCTTCACCAAAACTTGGCTGGCTGGGGCTTCTGGGAGTTGCAGTCCAACATAATCTGGAGGGCTGTGCCATTCCCACCCCTGTTCGCCAGTGGTCTACTTTTGTCTAGTCTGGAGACAGGAAACTGTTAGTAATTATGCAAAATCATTTTTAAAAGAGCAACAACAAGCTATGCAATAGATAGATAGGAATAGATTCTCCCTCCTATATAATCTCTACACCAAGGAGGGCACACTTTCAGGAGCCACGGTGCTTGGTTTTTATTCCTCCGGAGGGTCGTGGGGCATCGTAGTGGCCACTTAGTTCCATGGAAAGTGGTAAAGCCTCACTTCCTGTTACCTCTTGGGCCTTTCGCGGGGTGCTGCTCCCCAAAACAGCAAGTAGTATCCATGCACACAACTTCAGTGTCTTGGGCTTTTAAAGTACTCTCCTAGACTTTGAAATGAATATTTTATTTTTTTTCTTTCTAATAGTCCATAACTCATTTTTTTTAAAAGATGAAAAAAATTAAAAGAAGACTTCAGGAAATAAAAAAGGGGGACGGTGGGTCTCCCCCACCATTTTTCCTGGGTCTTCATATCTCTACTCTAGTTAGGACTAGCAAATGGGTCTTGGCCACCATGTTATTAATGCAGTTTTTAAAACAGCCATCAAAACATCCAGCTAGCCATCTGCCAAAACAAGCAGGTGGAAGAGTGGCTGGGTTGCACATTCTAGAGTGGGAAATTTCACACTGGGTTGAAATCACAAGCTCCTAGACCTCAACGAGGAGAGGTTTCTCTCCACCCAAGCCCCAATCTGTTTGTAATCAGTGTCAATTTTCAGTAGTTTGCCACTCCTCAGGAGCTAAGCAGGTCTAACTTTGGGACATAAACACTTCCAGGAATGGCAGAAAAAGACTGCAAGGGATGGAACAGGGTATGAATGTATGACATGGTGTGGGTGAGTTGTGTGGTTGTGTCTTTTTTCTTTCTTTCTTTCCTTTCTCTAAAAGTCCACGTTTACAACTGTAAATACAGGTTTTTTTTATACTTAACCTTGTCGATTCCGTACGTGATTTGTACAACTGTTGTTCTATTTCTGCTAATGGAGTAATTTCATGATGGCTGAACCTTAATTTTGAACTTGAAAAAGAAATTATTATATATATATAAAAATATAAATATATATATATATATATATAAAAAGGTGTACACACCTATAAGCCCTTTCCCCTGTCCTGACACCCCCCACCCCCCACTATAAAAGAACGTTCGAAATACGGAGAGGAAAAATAAAGCACACTTGGGCGAAACCTTTCTCCACATCATTCCATTTGAAATTGTTGCTCCAAATGGTTTCAGACGCAGCAGAGGAGGTTAAACCCATAGAGATCTGTGTCCGGCTCCTCTCTGTGGTCTTAAAAAAAAAAAATCCAATGACTTCTATTGAATAAAATGAGAATCTATTTGAATACATTTGGATTGGTCTTGAACGGGATGTGATTTTGGTGGGCGAAAGTACGGGAGTTGTTGGAGAGTTAAGACTAGGTAACAACTATAATGTCAGTAATGTCTCTATCCAGTAGAGCCGTGGTTCTTAATCTGAGGTCTGTGAAAGTTTGAAGAAGTGTCATGGGCATTTACACTTAAAATAGAATTATTTATTGTTAATTTATTATATTTGTATGCCACCTTTCTTCCAGAATGGGACCCAAGGCAGCTTCCAACAGTAAATTAGAAACATTAATGAATGAATGGATAGATGGAAGAATAGACAGACAGACAGACGGACAGTCAGACTTTGATCTCAAAGCTCAGCAAAATCTTGTGCAGGTGACAGATTATAAATTTTCATTGCAATAGCTCAAACTGTTAAAAGTTATGAAATTGTTAGAAAAAATACACAGGCAGCCCTCCACATTTGCAGGTTTCACCTCTGCGGATTTGATTATTCACGGATTATTTGCTGTCCCCTCTGTTGCCTCCCTGTGCCATTTTTAAAGAGGGACTGCAAGCCTCGTGAGACTGAGAAACTGCAAATGAGGCTCATAAGCCCCTCTTAAAAATGGTGGGGGGCAGCAGTAGAGGTGGCCAGAAGGCCCCCCCTTGGGAAGGAAGCCCAATGCCTCAAAGAAATCTATGATGGGTTGAATAGAGTGGTCATACTTTTTTGTGTGTTAAATTTGGTTTGGGAGGGTCTGGAGTTATTCACGGTTTTTCCACTTTCACGGGGGCCCTGTGCCCCTAACCCTAGTGAACGGGGAGGGACGACTGTATATATACTCAGTAGTTGTTACTTCTGTATGTGGTGAGAACATGGGCAGCTCACCTAAGACCCAACTGAGAGGGGATGCTTCTTTTTTTCGCCACAGAGGGAACATACTTCTGGGATCATTCAGGGGTGGCAGATGGACCTGTCCTGGCTGGGGATGATGGGAACCAGGATCCAACCCAGGTTGCAAGCAGGTTTGTCTAGGCACTTGGGGGATCATAGATGAAGTTACCACGTATAAGCTTGTCTCTTTGCTCGGGGAACCAGTCCCGAACCAGACTCAGCACTTGGACCGTCCAGGGGTAGAAGATCTCCCGGGCCCGCGTGGCTCCGCCCTTCACAATGGCCAAAGCCGTTTCTGAGGCAGGGGCAGGGGCAGGCGTCGTGGTCATCTTGTCCCTGAAAGGAGGAAGATGGTCCTGAATTTAGTTACATCTATTTCTACCCCAGAGGTGAGCCAAGTGAAGGCCGTTGGCCACGTTCAACCACTAGAACTGTTTTTGTGGGAGGTTAAAACAAAAGAAAATCTCTTTGTTTTGCCTCCAAAGAGCTTCTTGGGAGCATTTTTGCTTCTCTATCTATGGCAATTTTAGGCACTATACAGACCTTTCTAAAAAAAAAAGAAGTAGACGCCACTCACTTTCTTTTGCTTAAAAAAATGGCCTCTCCTGAGCCTAAAAAATGATTTTCAGATCTAATATTTATCCATTTTTATCCAGAAAATTGCACTTTGGGAAAACAGCTTGCAAGAATGCAGCTGTTAGGCTGAACGGTGTGATAAAAATGAGGAGAAATAGAAATATGCATATATTTTTTTTAAATGGTAGACTGACACGGAGTTTTCTGGGGCTGAGAGTGTGTGATGCACCCAAGGTCTCCCAGTGGGTTTGCGCTTTACACTCACCTTACTCTGTCCATGGCTGACTGGGTGTCGATGAGGCCGAGGAAGCAGAGAGTAATGCTCACGTCTTTCTTCTGCATGACCAACTCGTGGCGCAAAGAGCCAAAGAAGCCTTCGAGGGCAAACTTGGAGGCCGCGTACGAGGTAGTAAAAGGGATAGGGATTCTCCCTGGAAGAAGACGGACAGTTTTCAGGGGGCTGTGCATTGCTTTGAAACAAGTCGCCAAGTAGCCCGTCTCCCTTGCTTTGAAGAACTTTGCTCAGTTTCCAAAACCGAAGTGTTTATTTCAGAAAAGATAGCAATGCAGCCACATTACCAAAATGAGACGACAGCATCAGAGCTGGGTGCAAGTTTTACCCCTTCCGTTATGAATTTTGGCACATGTATCAAAGACTGGTTAAAATCTTGCATGTCAAATCGCCCCACCAGCTCCAACGGTTTTCACAGGCATACAATTATTTACTTTTACTATTTACTTATTATTTACTTTTCATCCGCTCCCTGTCTCTTATCTAAACGTTCCCGTAACATTCCCTTTTTCTTCTATTGTTATCTTTTCCATTTGATCTTCCCTTTCAACCGCCTGCTGCAAGGTGACATTGAATACAGAGCAAATCACCGATTCAGAGCCTATTGATATTGCAGATGTTACCACGGGATAGATTGTTAAAAGTGTCTATTGGAAGCAGTGCCCAGAACCGACACATTATTATTCCAGGTGGAATCTGACCAAAGCAGAAAAGAGCAGTACTATGACTTCCCTTGACCTAGACACTGTCCTCCTATTGAAGCAGCCCAGAATCACATTGGCTTTTTTAGCTGCTGCATCACACTGCTGGCTTAGTTGTTGATGTGTGTCTTCATGTCATTTCTGACCCATGGTGACCTTAAGCTGACCCTATCATGTTTTTTTTTCTGGAGCTGAGAGTGTGCGAGGTGCCCACCCAGTGGGTTTCTGTGGCCCAGCAGGGAATTGAATCCTGGTATCCATAAAGAATTGAAATTGTACAGATAATTTTTGGACACCCTGCGCTACAGTCCACACCCTGCTGTAACACTCCATGGCTGACGATCTATTCTTATTAGATATGAACGAGACGAGTTGCTCACCTACAAGGGAGGAGACCACAACCAGAGATCCTTTGCTCTCCGTCAGGGCACGGAGAGCCACTGATGCGATGGCCGCGTAGCTAAAAAAATTCACCTGGAAGAGGAGACAAAAATACCTTGAGCGGCTACACTTCGCCATCCCTGGCTTGCAACAAATACATATCCGTCCTTATTTCTCAAATGGGTATACGAGTCTTAAAGTCGACCCCATTAATTTCCTAGGGTTTTCTTAGGTAAGGGAGGCTCAGAGGTGGTTTGGCCTCTGAAATCAAATCTCCAGCACCTGGTATTTATAGGCAGTCTCTTTTCCAAGTACTAACCAGGGCCGATCCTGCTTAGCTTCCACAATCAGCCGGGATCTGGTGCCTTTAGGATATTTAGCTGCTGTTCTTTCAAAATGTTCTTCTGCCACTGCATTTTACATTTAAACTTCTAGAACCCTGTCTCTTAAGCTACCTGGAAGAGGTTGGCATCATAAAAGTCTTTTAAAAGACTTTGTGGGAGTGGGTGTTGTGTTGAGGTTAGGCCCTCTGAAGCCTCCCGGTGGGCTAAAGCAGCCCCCGTAGTCTTCCTCGATTGCCCCCCCCGGGCTAAAAGGCCATAAGTTTCCGACCTCTCGTAAGACAACCCAGTCGCACCTCCATAAGCCAGTGTAGGTGGTCCATATCTCCTGCCCACGGTTCGAAAGGGATCGAGCCGATGTGGTTGAGGACCACATAATCCAGACCCCCTTGAAAAAAATAAAGAAAAAGAATCAGGAAAAAAAATTGGGAAGAGATTCATGATCACCAGAAATGGCCATAGACTGGCCACAACTTCTTAGCTCGGCGCTTGCCCAGCAATGAAGTGACAAATTTGGTTAGCCCAAATGCCGGAATAGTTGGATTGGATCAGTAAAGTTGCTGACCTGTCCCCAATGGTCAAACTCGCATCATCAAGAAGATCTCAATATTTAAGTGGAATCTCTTTTCCTGGACTTTGAAGCCGTTGCTCCACGTCCTCGCCTCTGGAGCAGCAGAAAACAAGCTTGCCCCATCCGCCATATGACCTCTTTAAAATATTTAAACATGCCTATCATGTCACCTTTTTGCCAGACATCCTTCTGGAAATGGGACAAGGTGTGTCCAATGCTTGCAATGTTTTGATGGGAGAACTAACCAAGTTGCTGCAACGCAAAATGGACAAGATTTTTCGGTTCGGCGGGAGAGGCCATGTCGGCGGGGAAGTAGACTGCCTTCTTGGCTCCCAGCTCCAAGCATTTTGCCACCACCTGGATGAAAAAAACCCACACACCCAGAAGGAGGCATTTTAAATAAGCAAACCCATTTCAAATACAAAGCCACAGAAAGACTCTAATAAGACTTTATTTGAAAGGATTTTGGTTGTTGCTGCTGTCATATCCCTTCAAGTGACTTCCGAAGACCAACCTGTCATGGGGTTTTCTTGGCAAGATTGGTCCAGAGGGGATTTGTCCTTGCTTTCCTCCGAGGCTGAGACAGTGTGACTTGCCCAGGGTCAGACACTGGGCTTCTGCAGCCGTATGGGGCTTGAACCCTTCTGTCCCGCAGCCCTGGTCCAACGCTCAAACCCCTACCCCACATTCGGTCCTAGGATTTATTCAAAGGAGGCGTGCAGTTGCCTTCTGAGGCTGAGACTCTGTGACTGAGGCTGAGACAGTGTGACCTCACCCTAGGCACCCACAGGGCCTCCGTGGCCAAGCAGGGATTTGAACCCTGGTCTCCCGCAGCCCCTGCCCAATGTTAAAACCACTAAACCGTGCTGCCTCTCGTTTATATACTAAAACGTCCATAACCCACTCAGGCTGGCCTACAATAAAACCAGGTCAACCAAATTGAAATCTATGGGTGCAGCAAAAGGATTTTAAAAACGTATTGGCCAAGCTGACATGTAAAAAGAAGACTGATTAGAAGCAGTTATAATACTTTAAAATCCAACTCGGGTCAAGCCACTGGAATCAACGGGATATTTACATATTGAAATCAATGGGACGTTTACACAAAAGGTGAGCCCCAGACGCCCTTTGTTTCAAATGTGGGGTCACCCTCTACCTGAAAGGAATTTTAGCTGGCCCTCTGAAACAAGGTCTGAGCCCATCAAAGGTTTTTCTTATGGTGTTTAACTTCCTCAAAGATGCTTTTCATTCTACCCCAACCCCAGATTTCGAACTCTGTTCCTCCCTTACCTTTTGCAAGACAGCTTCCCTCCTGGCAGTGAGGACTAACTGGGCCCCGAATCGGGCATAGTGATAGGCCATCTGCTCCCCAATCCCATCGCTGGCACCAGTCAGAAGCACACGGGCCCCTGCAAGGCTGTCTAGGAGAGGGAGAGAGAGACAGAGGGATAATTAAAAATATGATGGAAAGGAAACTGAGGCAGGAATGGCAGTAGGACTTTATTGTTGCTGGGGAATTAGAGGGGGATCATCACTTCCTTGACCTAGACACTATACTCCTATTGATGCAACCCAGAATTGCATTGGCTTTTTTAGCTGCCGCATCACACTGTTGGCTCATGTTCAGTTTGTGTACGAAGGATGTCATATGGAGGAGGGAGCAAGCCTGCTTTCTGCTGCTCTAGAGACTAGGACGTGGAGCAATGGCTTCAAACTTCAAGAAAAGAGATTCTATCTAAACATTAGGAAAAACTTTCTGACGGTAAGAGCCGTTCGACAGTGGAATATGCTGCCCCGGAGTGTGGCGGAGTCTCTTTCTTCAGAGGTTTGCAAATGGAGGCTGGATGGCTATCAGGAACACTTTGATGGTGGCAGAATGGGGTTGGACTTGATGACCCTAGCGGTCTCTTCCACCTCTATGGTTCTAGGATTTAGGACTTAGAATGTATTTTCTACTTGCGATGGAACCCTGGAAGTTCAAATGCGGTGAAAATCGAAGTGACCAGTAGGAAAACAGACATCATTTTCATTGGTTTTTATTTATTCCTTGCCTTGGGAGCTCTTCTGGGCTGGGAGATAATACTTTAAATCTGCAAATAATAAATTAATTTTGTTTTATTTACATCCCAGAAAAAAAAAAAGGGATACTAGACTCCACTTCCTTATGGACAGTCCAAGTTTATTCTTTAAAATGCCGAACGTGTTTCGGCCTGTTCCTTAATTGACCGGCCATTTTTAGGGGCATAAATCCAACATTTCTGGAGTTGCTGCTGCACTTGCTTTTAGACCCAGACTGATAAGCCACAAAGAAATCCTCAGTCCCCATCTTCTCAGTGTAGTTTTCTAAGTACCTGTTCGAACTAGGAATGATTATGATGGAACCTTGGAAGTTAAAGTGCTGTGGTTGTTTTTGACTTCCGACAACTCCAAGCGGGATTTATCACGGGGTTTTCTGGGGCCGAGAGCGTGTGACTCGCCCAGCGTGGGTTCCCATGGCTGAGCAGAGGTTCGAACCCGGGTCTGCAGAATGCTAGTCCACCGCTTAAAGCAACCCCCCCACAGGGTTTTCTCGGGCTGAGAGCATGTGACTCGCCCAGTGTGGGTTCCCATGGCTGAGCAGAGGCTCGAACCCGGGTCTGCAGAATGCTAGTCCACCGCTTAAAGCAACCCCCCCACGGGGTTTTCTCGGGCCGAGAGCATGTGACTCGCCCAGCGTGGGTTCCCATGGCTGAGCAGAGGCTCGAACCCGGGTCTGCAGAATGCTAGTCCACCGCTTAAAGCAACCCCCCCACGGGGTTTTCTTGGGCTGAGAGCGTGTGACTCGCCCAGCGTGGGTTCCCATGGCTGAGCAGAGGCTCGAACCCGGGTCTGCAGAATGCTAGTCCACCGCTTAATGTACCACCACCACCACCCCACGCTGGCTTTTCGACTTACTCGGGTCAAAAGTATCCCTCCAGAAGAAGGCCACCCAACCGACCCCGGCGGCGAAGACGAGGAGCAGGAGTGTGACTCCCCTCATCTTTTTTTCCAGCTCTCCGGAGGCAGCAAGGTCTGGATTTAATCCATTTCCCACCTTTGTGGATTCCCTGGCAGGAGGCAAAGGTCAGAAACGGGAGATTAGGACCTATAAAGCCGTGGATGCCGCCCACACACACTGCAAGCGGAGTGTGTATTTTAGAAAAAAGAGGCTCCGCACTTGGCAGAAAGAGGCTTAAAGCTGCAACCCACACAGGCACGGAACTGGGAGTTGGCGCCATTAAAGACAGCAGGGCCTTCGTTCACGGCTGAATTAAAAATGTGTTTTCATAGAATCATAGAATCACAGAAATCTAGAGTTGGACGAGACCCCAGGGGCCATCCAGTCCAACCCCCTGCCATGCAGGAACATCCTCAAAGCACTCCCGACAGATGGCCATCCAGCCTCTGCTTAAAAACCTCCAAGGAAGGAGACTCCACTACACTCTGAGGCAGCAGATTCCACTGCCGGACAGCCCTGACTGTCAGGAAGTTCTTCCTGAGGTTCAGGTGGAATCTCCTTCCTGCAGCTTGAATCCATTGCACCATGTCCTGGTCTCTGGAGCAGCAGAAAACAAGCCCTCTCCTTCCTCTACGTGGCATCCCTTCAAATATTTAAACATGGCTATCATGTCCCCTCTTAACCTTCTCTTCTGCAAACTAAACATACCCAGCTCTCTAAGTCTATCCTGATAGGGCATGGCTCGTGGTTGCTGTCACAAATATGCCGGATTAGAATATGTAACAGAACAGTTTTGCCAGATTAAACAGTTAAATAGTTTGCTAAGCGCGACGATTTAGCAATTGCCAGTTGCTCCTCGCAATTATGTGCCTGGTCAGAACTTCTAAAGTATCCCAGGGCATTTATAGACATACTAGCATATATATCCGGCGTCGCCCAGGATTTTATTTTCTCATAGGTAATACTTGTTAGAAAGATTTGAGATCCTGTGTCTCTCATGCCCCCAAACTGTCTTGTCCAGTACTTGTAACTTCCCCATACTCCCCAATCCAATCTGTACTGAGGTTGGCTTCCTGAGGGGAATACATTGCCCTCCTCCTTGCTGCCAGGCCTCGTCCCCATAGCAACCGGCTTATTCCAGTACCGGTAACTTTCCCCCGTATTCCCCAATCCCGTCTGTATTCAGAGTTGCTAACATGCAGAGATTGGGGTTCCCGAGGAGAATACGCTGCCCTCCTCCTTGCTGCTAGGCCTCATCTCCATGAGCTCTCTGGCTGAGGCTTAAACAGGAATGAAAGCGAGGTTAGAAAACAAAATTTTAAAAGCTCCTCCTGCTTTATTTGCTTTAGGGGGAAAAAGAAAGCAGAGTGGAAGAAGTTTTATCTGTTAAAATATATAAAAGAAGCTATATTATTTAATTTTTTTAGGGAAAGAACATTATAGGGGGCAATATAGTAAAGAATTTTTTTTTTTTAAAAAGGAATAAAATATTTCACCAACTCACCTTTCATTCCCAGGCGCGACCTTAAATCAGGAATGATCCTGAGTGCACCCCTGTCGAGGTCTAACCATAGAGTTGCGGGGATAGAGTCGACACGACCAGGGAGGGCACGTGACTGCCGTCCGCGCGTGCGCAGAAACGGTAATCCCTTCCCGAAGGCGGCCGTCATAGCTACCTCTGTAATAAGAAACAAAATTTAAATTTATTGCTTTTTTTATTGCCTCTTGACTGGGAATAGTGTCAGCGGGGGACTTTTAATTTATATTATTTTCCCCTTCTTTTCTCTGCTGGCTATAGCTGAGCAGAAACAGCGGCCTGCGTTACAATGGCGGCCTCCGCCTCCTTTGGCAACGGGCGGGGTTGTCGAAAGGTCTCGCGAGATTGAGGTGTCTCGCGAGATTAAGGAGGGGTCCCTACTGCGAGAAAAAAAAAGCGGTGCGGCCGGGCCCCGAACTGCCCTTGGAAGGCGTGGACTCGAGCATGGCGTCGCGCGTCTTTCCTCTGGTCAAGTGAGTCGGGCGGGCGGCTTTTTGGATCCAGAAAATAATATTTGTATTTATTGGGTTTAAGCAGAAGGAAGGGAGAGCGGAGGAGGGAATCAAGGGGCACCCCCGTTTCCCAGGCATGTTCAGGAGGGGCTCCCCCTTGCTTTTGAAGACTTCCACCTAGTTTTCTCCTTTGCAATCTTAAGGCACCAGGAATTTCAGAAAGAAAATCAGCATGTGCTTTATGCAAAGCCTGGTAGATCATAAAAACTGCATTGCTTTTAAAGAAATGGATGTGGCCCAACGTTTCACTGTCCTGATGCATAACCTGTATGCAGGACAAGAGGCTGCCGTATATATATATATATATAAATAATACAATATACAGTATATGTGTGTGTGTGTATATATATATATATATGTATGTATATATACATATATATGCATATATATCTATGTACGTATACTGTATATTGTATTATATAGATATATGGTATCTATATTGTATGTCTTGTGTGGTTTTTCTTTCTTATTGTTTAAATGTTTGTGTGATTGCTTTTATTGTTACTTTTTATTTATTTATTTTTTAAAGAGGATACTGTTAGGACAGAATACAAACAGAATGGTTTCCAATTGGCAAGGGAATCAGGGAAAGGTGCATTTTTATCACCCTGTCTGTCTCACTTGTGTGCTGAATCTGTCATGCATAAGGCAGTATTAGTGTTAAATTGAATGTTAAACAAATCATATATTACATATATCTTAACCCATGAGTATTAAAGAATGGTAAAATTATTTATTATATATCTTATTTGTAATATACCTTTATTATGTAAAGGTAAAATTATATAGATTAGAGGTAAGGATAAACATGTAAGCTAAGTTATAGAAGAGCTGAAGCACAGAATGGAAATAAACACCTAACAATTTTAGAGAGGGAAGTTTATTTGGGGAGAAGGATATATGATGAATATATAGGTAATTTATAGCGACAAATCCGAGGAACTGCATTATATAAAGATATAAGAGGGTACTATTACATACTTGGAATTGTATGCAACAAGGCCAAATGCTTTATTGAATTTATGGGGTTTAATATTTTTTAAAAGGCAGTATTAGACTGGCAGGAAGGAGGCATGAAAATAGGAGGAATATCAAGAGTTTTAAGATGTGCAGCTAGCAGGAAATTGCAAAGATTTGGAATGATTAGTGAAGAAAATCAAGGGAGAAAGTGCAAAAGCCGGTTTGCAGTTGGACATTAGGAAAACAAGGACCACAGATGATTTACAAAACCTTAAAGCAGACGATGGAGACACTGGAACAGTTCAAGATTTTTCCGTATTTTTGCTGAGACCTTAATCAGAATGTGGTCAAGAAGTCAGAAGAAGGCTAGGAATTGAGAAGGAAGGATCTGGGCAAGGTAGGATTGTCCATTGCCATCGTGTTTCCAGTTTATATGTACGGCTGGGAAAACTGGAGAGTGAAGAAAGCTGATAGGAAGAGAATCAACTCATCCGAAATACGATGCTAGAGAAGAGTTCAGTTTATGGTATATATGAATAGAGTGGGACCTAGTAAGAAAAATGTGGAAAGAATGGGAGATCTTCAAGTCTCCCTGTCCTCAACCTGCTCTGCTCAGGTCTTGCAGATTCAGGGATGTATCTTCTTTGACTCCCTCCTTCTGTAATGGAGTTTTCCTCTTTGCCTCCTGCCTTCCACTTTCCCAAGCATGGTTTTCTTTTCTAGGGAGTCAGGTCTTCTTATGATATGTCCAAAGCATGATGGCTTCAGTTGAGTCATCTTGGCTTCTAGGGAGAGTTCAGGCTCGATTTGCTCTCAGACCCATTCCTTTTCCTTTTTAGCTGGCCAGGGTATCTGTAGTACCACAATTCAATTGATTTTCTTCCTATCAGCTTTCTTCACTGCCCAGCTTCCACAACCATACATAGAAACTGGAAACACAACAATATGGACAATCCTGACTTTGGTATTCTTTCCATTTGAGGATCTTGTCTAGTTCTTCGTAGCTGCCCTTCCGAGTCTTAGCCTTCTTATTTCTTGCCTGCAGCCTCCATTCTGATTAATGCCTGAGCCAAGCTATGGAAAATCTTGACCTAGAAACTGGAGCACTCATCTTAAATAGGCATGCATAAAAATCCAAGCAACACTTTCAGCTGAACTTTTTGTTTTTGCTTCTGGTTTACTCAGGTTCCTGGTGAAAGGAGGCTTAGCCGGAGGCGCCATCTACGTAGTCTATGACCAAGGGCTCCTAAGCGGAGGCGAACAAGGGGCCCAGGCCCTCCGTAAAGCTCAAGAGGCCCTCCCGCCAGCTCTGGAAGAATGGGCAAAATATTTTGGCTGGCAGGTGAGTCCTGAGACCTGTGGGTTGTGTCTAAGACTGTGAATCTTTTTCTACTGTGTCCTTGCAGCCTGAGATGTATTGATTTCTTTTCTCATCCAGACTTTGCTCCTTCCTTCTTCTACCTTGTCTTTGTGTTCTGTTTCACCAGCTCCCGGCTGTTCCAAAAACTGAATTTTCTCTCTGCAATGCCTGGAATTCAGGTAAGGCTCAGTTTGTTTGTTTGTTTTTGTAAAGAGAGGACAGTTGTGTCATTCTGCGTTGTAAGGGTTGGAGTAGATCACTCAAATGATAATAATGATGGTGTTTATTTATAACATGCTTTTCGCCAAAGGGCAGAACATCAATATATATAGTCATTCCTCCACATTTGCTAGGGTTAGGGACACAGGGCCCCCCCGGTGAAAGTAGGGAAAAAAAGTGAATAACTCCCTCCCAAACCATATTTAACACACAAAAAAGTATCATTGCCATAGTCATAGTCACCACGGAGTCCTTTGAGGCATCAGGGTTCCTTCACAAAGCAGAAATGGGTGGCTTCTGGGGCTGGTGCCACCTCCCCTTACAGGCCTCATTTGCAGTTTCTCAGTCCCTGATTTAGGGAGATTTTAAACAACCTGGAGAGAGCCAGCATGGTGTAGGTGGTTTGAGTGCTGGACTACAACTCTGGAGCAACAGAAAATAACCCTGCTTTGTCTTCCTCACAAGATGATTGAAAGCACCTATTACATTTCCTGGTTTCCTTTTTGTTATTTCCTTTAATTTAGGAAAAGGGGAGTGGGGAATCGAATGGTATGTTGTGAAACTGGGTATGGCTGGCAGTTTTAAGGAGATAAGGCCATGCACTCTGCAGCAAAATTAAAGTGAAGCTGTATTGCAGGTTCTCTCCGTTTATAATTTTCGTTGAAATTTTTATTTTAGGGGTCCGGACAGTCATAGGAGCTCTCTCTGTGGCCCCCACTCGGGCCGGTGAGTATACTCAGTCGGGCTGGAAATACATGAAAGATTTCGTGAAATGAAGCCAGCGAAAGAGCTCTCAGTCTGTTCACTCATGGCCAAAGGAGCAGTCCTTGACACCTACTGCTGGAGAATGGCCCATGATTCAAAACAGGCTGGAATAAAGACTTTGAAAGAACCCTGCCTACCTTTGATGCTCTAAAATGCTTCTTTGAAAATCAAGCTTGAGTTTAACCATCCTTTGTGAGGTTCTTGGACGGAAACTAAACTTTTTTTTTTTTTTTTTTGCAAATTTGGATCCACGTTGAGATAATACATTTGGTCTGTAGTTTATTTCTCTGCTTCCTGGTTGGGGGAACCACAGATCTTGGGGCCAAAATCCAACCCACTGGGCTTGTCCTGCTGGCTACTGGGCATGTCCCGAAGGGCTACTTCTCTATAATACTAAAATTTGGGGTGCAGGGAGGAATCCCCAGGTTAAAATGGCTCTACTAAGGGTATTGGTACTGGTAATAAAAGCACTACAGATGTCCCCTGCTTTTTAGCACTCTGTCCCTGCAACCCTTTTTCAATCAGCCCTCCATTTTTGCAGGGATTTGGACACAAGATCCTCACAAAAGTGGAACAACTGGGAATAAAAATAAGAATCACGATTTCTTTTTTTAGCCTGAGAACACTTCTCTAGGAATTTTTAGGTCTTCCAGCACGATTCTATGGTCAGTTTCTGGCAGAAGTGGGGCACAGAGTCACCCTGGAGGACCTAGCAATGCCTAGAAAAATATTCTTCTAGAGCCTCCAGCGTGACTCTATTGTCCACTTCTGGCAGAAGCGAACCATAGAACCCCACTGGGGGACTTAAGAAGTGTGGGATGATGGGAGATGCAGTCTAACAGCAACTGGAGTCTATATAATACCCATCTCCTTATCACTTTCCCTCTATCTGTCCAAATTTAGAGGGATAACCCCTGTTAATTCCCTGGTTTCTCACTTTTTCAGTTACTTTTAAAAGGTCTCGGGTTCTCTCTCCTTCTCCCCCCTCAGCTGACCTCAGTTGTTGCAGACTTTGAGTTCTACATGGAGTTCTGTGCCCCTTTCTGCCCATGCCTCCCCCCTGGACCCTGTCTGTCCCCTTTCTTCCCCCTTGGACCCCCTCTGTGCCCCTTTCTTCCCCCTTGGACCCCCTCTGTGCCCCTTTCTTCCCCCTTGGACCCCCTCTGTGCCCCTTTCTGCCCCCTGGAACCCCTCTGTGCCCCTTTCTGCTCCTCCCAGACCCCCTCTGTGCCCCTTTCTGCCCCCCTGGACCCTCTTTGTGCCTCTTTCTGCCCCTCCTGGACCCCCTCTGTGCCCCTTTCTGCCCCCCTGGACCCTCTGTGTGCCTCTTTCTGCTCCACCTGGACCCCCTCTGTGCCCCTTTCTGCCCCCCTGGACCCTCTGTGTGCCTCTTTCTGCTCCTCCTGGACCCCCTCTGTGCCCCTTTCTTCCCCCCTTTGGATCCCCTCTGTGCCCCTTTCTGTCCCCCTGGACCCTCTCTGTGCCCCTTTCTGCCCCCTGGAACCCCTCTGTGCCCCTTTCTGCTCCTCCCAGACCCCCTCTGTGCCCCTTTCTGCCCCCCTGGACCCCCTCTGTGCCCCTTTCTGCCCCCCTGGACCCTCTTTGTGCCTCTTTCTGCCCCTCCTGGACCCCCTCTGTGCCCCTTTCTGCCCCCCTGGACCCTCTGTGTGCCTCTTTCTGCTCCTCCTGGACCCCCTCTGTGCCCCTTTCTGCCCCCCCTGGACCCTCTGTGTGCCTCTTTCTGCTCCTCCTGGACCCCCTCTGTGCCCCTTTCTTCCCCCTTTGGATCCCCTCTGTGCCCCTTTCTGTCCCCCTGGACCCTCTCTGTGCCCCTTTCTGCCCCCTGGAACCCCTCTGTGCCCCTTTCTGCTCCTCCCAGACCCCCTCTGTGCCCCTTTCTGCCCCCCTGGACCCTCTTTGTGCCTCTTTCTGCTCCTCCCAGACCCCCTCTGTGCCCCTTTCTGCCCCCCTGGACCCTCTTTGTGCCTCTTTCTGCCCCTCCTGGACCCCCTCTGTGCCCCTTTCTGCCCCCCTGGACCCTCTGTGTGCCTCTTTCTGCTCCTCCTGGACCCCCTCTGTGCCCCTTTCTGCCCCCCTGGACCCTCTGTGTGCCTCTTTCTGCTCCCCTGGACCCCTCTGTGCCCCTTTCTTCTCCCCTTTGGATCCCCTCTGTGCCCCTTTCTGTCCCCCTGGACCCTCTCTGTGCCCCTTTCTGCCCCCTGGAACCCCTCTGTGCCCCTTTCTGCTCCTCCCAGACCCCCTCTGTGCCCCTTTCTGCCCCCCTGGACCCCCTCTGTGCCCCTTTCTGCCCCCCTGGACCCTCTTGTGCCTCTTTCTGCCCTCCTGGACCCCCTCTGTGCCCCTTTCTGCCCCCCTGGACCCTCTGTGTGCCTCTTTCTGCTCCTCCTGGACCCCCTCTGTGCCCCTTTCTTCTCCCCTTTGGATCCCCTCTGTGCCCCTTTCTGTCCCCCTGGACCCTCTCTGTGCCCCTTTCTCCCCCCCTGGAACCCCTCTGTGCCCCTTTCTGCTCCTCCCAGACCCCCTCTGTGCCCCTTTCTGCCCCCCTGGACCCTCTCTGTGCTCCTTTCTGCCCCTCCTGGATCCCCCTGTGTCCCTTTCTGCTCCTCCTGGACCCCTCTGTGCCCCTTTCTGCCCCCCTGGACCTTCTGTGTGCCTCCTTCTGCTCCCCCCTGTGAGTCTCACTGCCCCTCTCTGTACCCGGTGAGCCCGATCCCCCCATTGCGGGGCCCCAGCTGCCAGTATTCCGAAGAGGGGCCCAGCAGCCAGCGCTCTCAATCTACTTCTACTTCTGACTGCTCCTCTGCCCAACTGTCGCGAGCTGCGGCCGAGCGTTGCCATGGCAACCCAGGGTGAGGCCGGAGCAGTCAGAAGTAGGAGCAGATCGCAAACGCTGGCTGCTGGGCCCCTCTTCAGAATCGTGTCAGCCGGGGGCCCACAGTGTGGGGATCGGGCTTGCCAGGCGGGGGGGTGCTGCAGCTGCAGGAGAGGTGCGAGGGCCACAGGGGGCCACATCAAATGGCCCGGCGGGGCAGACTTGGCCTGCAGGCCTTGTGTTTGACCCCTGAGGCCCTCCTCTCCTTGGGCCCAAGTTTCTGTCCTGTGGCCCACTGAGAATGTGAAGTCAGAGGGAGACACACACTGTGGCATCTTCAGGCAGGCTTGGAAATATGGTGGCAGTCACTGTCCACTCAGAAGGCCAAGGCAGGGAAAGGAGAAATTGGCCGAGGCAGGTCGGAAGCTGAGCTGGAGCGTCGCAAAGAAGCCGCCATTTGTTTGGGTTTCTATCTCAACTCTTCCCCTTTATCACAAAAAGCTGAGGATTTTTTTCTCCTTCAAGGCCCGGATGAGGAAGCAGCTCCTCATTGGTGGAGGTTTTCCTGCCACGCCTTTGAAGGGGAGGCCCCGGATGAGGAGCCTTCTCCTCATTGGCGGGAGTATTGTCCTCCCAGTCTTTGCGGGCAAAGCCCCGGATGAAGAGCCTTCTCCTCATCCCCGCCTTTGTGGTCAAGGCCCCGGATGGGTAGCCAGTTCCCTATTGGCGGAGGATTTTTCCGTTGTCCTAGCAACCGGCGAGGAGGGGCCTCGGGGCCTCCCAACACGGCCAAGCGGCAGGAGCCCCGCCCTCCTCTTTGCCGGCGCCGCGCTTGTGACGTCATCGGCCCGCGCCCCTTCGCCAGGAGAAGAAGATGGCGGCGGCCGCCTTGCCGGGTGGCCAGGTAAGTAAGAAAAGGGCGAGGGGGGGCGGCGAGGGCCCCAGACCCCCGAGGTGGCCCCTGAGCATGTGCAGAGCCCGCGCGCCGGTCTTTATTTCCTCCCCGTTCGGGCCCTGTTTGGCTTCGAGAGGCGAGGCTCCTCCGGAGCATGTACAGAGTTCCCCACCTTTCTGCCGGATAGGAAAGAGTGCCACTGCTCATGCGCAGAGTGTCTCCCCCTCCTCCTTTTGAGCTGGGCCTCCTGCTGTTCAATGGGGCGGGCCACCTCTCCTTCTCTTTCTATTCAGCGGTCGTGAGGACGGAGAGGGGGCCACTGAGCATGGGCAGAGTGCCTGCCTTTTTTACCCCCACCCACACATTGAGTCATTAGACGCAGGTCCCGTGTCGTGTGAAGCCGTTGTGCCGTGTGCTGGTCTCTGGAGCAGCAGCAAACGAGCTGGCTCCATCCTCAACCTGTCATCCCTTCAGAGGTTTAAAGGGGGCTGTCAGGGCCCCCCTTCCCTGGCTCCAAGCCGGACCTCCCCGGCTCTGTCAGTCATCCTTCACAGGGTCCCCAGACCCCCTCCCACCCGCTCTCTCCCATTCCTCCTGCCTCTCCAGTTCCCCCTTTGCCCACATCCCATACTCAGTCGCCCCTTTCCCGTCCATCTTGGGCTTTATGGGTGGCAGGGGAAAATGGGCAGCCAGGTCTCGAAGTCTTTTGCTCCAAGTCTCAAGTCAGGTCTGGAGTCCTTGCAAGAGCCTTTCGAGCCAAGTCTCAAGGCCGGGACCCAACTTTCTACCCCGGCCTGTAGCCCAGAATTCCCGGACAGAGGTGAACAAAGTCAGTTTTAACACTTTAAGTCGAGTCTGGCCCTTCACTTGTGTGATTTTGCCATCTGCAGCTTCGGAAGTGGGGGAGAGCATCCTTCTCATAGAATCATAGAAATGTAGAGTTGGAAGAGACCCCAGGGGCCATCCAGTCCAACCCCCTGCCATGCAGGAACACCCTCAAAGCACTCCCTTGGACAGACAGCCATCCAGCCTCTGCTTAAAAACCGCCAAAGAAGGAGATCCCACCACACTCCATGGAGGCAGCAGATTCCCCTGCCGGACAGCCCTGACCGTCAGGAAGTTCTTCCTGAGGTTCAGGTAGAATCTCCTCTCCTGCAGCTTGAATCCATTGCTCCTTGTCCTGGTCTCTGGAGCAGCAGAAAACAAGCCTTCTCCTTCCTCTACATGGCATCCCTTCAAATACTTAAACATGGCTATCATGTCCCCTCTTAACCTTCTCTTCTCAGTTCCCATTTGCAAAGCTGGGGGCTTTTTCAGAAGTGGGGAATAGGGTCCGTCTTATTCCCCATGACTGAGGCTTCAAGAGCTTTAGAAAGAAGGATCCTTCCAACTCCTAAAGCCCACAGCCTGACACATTTTCTGTCCCCCTCTGAGATAGGCGCCCTGCACTCTGGGCACGAGTCTTGCCTTCTGCTCTTAGGAAAAGCTTTAGAAAGCTCCTCCTATATATAGAAGGGACAGGCTGCTGAGCAGACCTCAGGCCCACTGCCTGACCCATTTGCTGTCCCCTCTGAGAAGTGTGTCCCCCACTTTGGGCTTGAGACAGATCCTCATGTGACCAGTAAGTTGTAAGGTTTCTGGATGAATGGGTTACGCGACTGAACTTCAAGGGCAGCAAGTTAAGTCACTCAACACATGCGAGTCTTAAGTCATTGCATCATTTATTGCCAAGTCGCTGAAGTGACTTAAGTCCGACTTCAAGTCTATCGAGGCGACACTGAAAATGTCTCTTTTTTTTAAAGGATGGCGGCATCGTTCTGTAGACCTTAGGGTTCTGAAGGTGGACCAGTGGAACCAGTCTTTGTCGAAGTTTGGGTCGACGCAGAGGATCTTGGTAAGCCCCTTGGCCATCTCCATCTTGGAGAAGAGGCTCCCTGCCAGGGGGAGAAGGAAAGAGGGGGCACAAGGGGGGGAATTAAGGAGGAAACCAAGGATACCCCCACCCTCTGGAGAATGCGACTGA